>UCOH01006187.1:0-40531 GCA_900474275.1 Synergus japonicus
ATATATATATATATATATATATATATATTACTCTGTATCTTCATTTACATGCCTTGAGGCTTAAGAACCAAATTATTACAACCTCATGTTCTAGAATAAAATACGGATACTAAAAATGTTGAATTAATTTTTCAGGAAAGATTAATATATCTGATATTAAAAGGGGTCGCGATACATCGTTATCCTAAAAACCTTACCTTATTAGGGTCCTGCATAGAATTCTGCAAGAGGGAGAAAGACAAATGAAGAAAAGTCAAGAACCTACCCCACGAACAATCAGTCATCACTTCCGTCCCTCTTCTCTCATCGAAACCTAACTTAAGAAATTCTAGTTTGATCCTATTTTATAATACACTAGAAAATATTTGTGAATACAATTATTAACACTCAAATATAATTCACCGCAAGATGATTAGCACCTCCGAAAGAAATTGTGAGAGTTTATCGTCCCCTTAAACCGGATTGAATGAACCATGGGACTTGGAGGCGGGACCAAGAAGTTGACTCTTACAGGTCGGTGAGGTGTTTTCAGTTCTCGAAGGTCTTGAAGTAGATGTGTGCAGGATTAAGATAATAGTCTCGGGAGGGCTGCGAAGGAACGTGGAAGGAGGCAAAGGCAAAAACGAGAACGATATGATGTGGGTCAAAGTCGCGGGGACTGGGGCGCCGTGCTGGCTCCTTCTCGGTAGCCGGCTGCTGATCTCAGGACCGTTCTATACTCTTATTGGATCCTCCCCGGGGGTTGAAACCACTGGGATGAGGGGCTGGGGCTGCTAATCTTGCTTCTTTTTGCGTCACACCACTTACTGCCTTATTTTTACACCTTTTCTCTGACCAATCGATAAAACTATTGTCCATGTTCCATTTAACAAAATCAACAACACTCCTCTTCACACAAGTACATTTCATCTAGAATTTATATACATTTCGAAACTTTAATTCAAACATTAAATCATTCAAATTTCAAACTTTAAACTAAATCCTAACTTCAAGACTAATTTCATTGAATGAATTTAAATTACATTTAAATTGATTCTATTCATTCTCCTGGGTTCTGATTTAATGGACAAAACACTAAATTTTAGCATCTCTTAATTTAATTAAGCAGGTCTGACTAAGGCTGCCCATTTCTACTTAAAACAATTACTTATGTAAATGTTAATCTAATTTTAAACTGGTTTGCTGTACAATTATAGAAATGTTATTTTTATTGCAAGTACTTATTTCTGATCCTATCTTCAATTGGTAATTAAATGTCTTACGTAAACCGACTTTATCTACTTAATAGGGTGCGATATTAAAAGAAGCATTTGTTCAATTATTTAAGGTAAACCGACCATTACTGGAACAATAATAAATATCGTTGAGCGTACCTTTTACTCTCAAAATGTGTGAATGAACCGCTGCAAAACTTTTATAGCCTTGTATTAATGAAATTTTCTAGACAAATAGAAACATAATGTTTAGGCACATTTTTAACACGTTTAAGAATAAAATTAACAACTTTTTTTAGCGATTTTATTCAACAAGTTATGGATATTCAAATGTCCCGTTTTTGCTCATTTAAATAGTAAATCATAAATTAAATGTTTTAATGAATATTAGTAAAAATTTTTAAATTGTGTTTATCCGGGTTAACTTTTTGTAGCTTTACTGTCCCAGTAATGGTCGATTTACCTTATGTAGAATTCTGAACACAAGTTCAGCTTTTAAGATGAGGTCTGACTAAAATCGACCGTATCTACTTGAGAAAAATAAGCATGCCAGTAGTCTAATTTTTTTGCATTTCAACTAATTAATCCTATTTTTATGTTTAGCAATTAAAAATCGCAATCTGGAAAAATCTGACAAACTTTTTAGTATCAATTTAAATATTCAATCACCTGTTTACTGACATTTAAATAATGAACTAAAACACGTGATCTTATCATCTCTCAATGAATAATTCTCGGACATAATTTAGTTGATGAACAAATCTAGGAAAAAATCAATAAATCGAAATTGGAACCTGCCTCCCGATCTTAATCTTTGTACTCAAAAAGTATGGTCGGTAGCGATAAAACAGTGATAATAATAATAAATTGCTGATCGATTCGTTCGAGTCGAAGCTTCTCGTAAATCTTCACTTTGTCCAATAATTTTCTCAGATCGTGCGTAATAATTTTCAATGCTTTTTACACAAATTCTTTGAATACGGGTGGCCACGAGTCGAGACAATCGTAAAGTAGACTATGAACTCGACTAATTAATCTGGCATTTCGAAAGTAGCAAGAGACGATGTAGACGCCAAGGTAGGACCTCACGGTTCGGCAGTTACTTAATTCATTGGCGAATAACCTCAGGCTATGTATTTTTTCCTATATGTATACAGTTTTGCGTCTGTGAAAGTGAGCGACGAATCGGATGCTCGCGAGCACGCGGCATAAATTAAATTAGCATAATTTCGGCCTTTCCGACAACAAAGTAAACCGCTGCAGCGTGAGAACACGAAGAACATGAGTGCTTAGAACTGCGACCACGCGTGTAAATTTAAGAGGATTGACATTCAATTTTGCGAACTGAGCAAAGCCGATGCCTTTATTTCTTTTCCGCGAAGTGGTTCGTTACGATAAGTTTTAATCCGAAGCTTTTGACTTTGTTGAGTTCCTTGAAGGATTTAAACAAGAGCTATAAAAATATTTTCTATATATGTATATAGTTCCTGTTCTGCAGATGAAAATTTTTTTAAAGCAGTAAATTAATGAAATTGGATTTCAAATATTTCTTTTCTCTGGAAAAAATAAATATTTGCAGTTAAAATTGATGTCATGAATTAGGGATTACGAGACAATCATATGTTGTTGAGGTTCTTGTATGATGAGAAACTGACAGCCCTCTGATCTTACCTTGTGCGGCAATTCATATTTTCTTTCTCTCAGTGAATCCTCCGTGCTCTTTGCCAAAAAGAGAGACCACCGGTGGTCAGCTTCGTATAATCTCACGCGATGACCGACATTTTTGTGGTCGCGAGGAATGCGCGTTTGGTCCGCCATCCTGGCGTGAGATTAAAAATCGTGACCAAACCACCGAGGAAATCAGGAACGTCAACAGCTTCTTTCTGCAAAAAAGAAATTCGAAATTCATGGTATTTAAGAGAATTCCACAAAAGCTCTAAAGATTTTAAGGGATTTCGCAATTTTTAAGTTATACATTTTAAATATGCAAGAATTTTACAGTTCGCGTCAAGCTCGTGTTCTTAGTTATCTTTCCATCTTTAAAGAAGGGATTAAAGTTCATTAACCTCGCGAATAAAGCTGAACAACTTTTCATGTCCTTTTAGGGATAAGGAGGATTTTTTCTAAACTTGGTCCAAAGTTACGTCCCTGGAGTCTGGACTGAGTGAAAGCAAAAGAAAGATGAAAAAGAAAATCATCATCCGAAGAAAAAAAGATAAAAGATAGATCGTGCATGTGTGAATGTGTGTTTGTGAAGAGTGTAGAGTAAAAGGAGCGACAGAGGCGCCTAAAGGAAAGCGAAAGTGTTTGTTTTACAGCGATCTTCCAGAGCGGTGTTCTCCCCCGCTGCGTGAAATTAGCTCGACCTTAAGGCCTCTTCTCATGCCGACAGTACAAAGAAAAGGAATCTCTTCTTAGAATTCCGGCATGATGGTTAAGCGGAAACCGGATCTACCGGAAATTAATACGTCCCTATTTTCAATTGGAATTCTTATCGAAAATCACCAAAGGAAACGGGATTTCCGTTTTTATACTCCTGGGATTTCCTTTGAATTATAAATTGCTCGATTTCAAATCACAGATTATTTTTATTTGACAATATTTTAAGGGACTTTGTAATCTTGATGTCCTTCTGATGACTCCTAGTTTGTTAATTTTAAAAGAATAAGAAGGCGTACAGACTTTTATGACCTTTATCATAAATCTTGGACTTTAATACCTCGAGTAAAAGATTGAAACACTGGCATCCTTATTGAGACAAAAATTATTTGACAACGAAGGAAGAATCTTCAATTTAAGAAGAAACTTTCATTCTGACATTCGAGACCGTAAAAGTATCGAAACTGCTTTTACCGGACATTCCAATTGGTTGATGTCAAATTGACGGCCTCCACCCCTTTAATTTTATAACGATTCTTCTGCGAAGTTCGGGCAATCAAATTTAATTGATTTCAGTTAAACTTTGTACGATTATTAGTTTTTATGTAAAATTACAGTACGCAGTATTGATCGCCATTATCATGAAAAAAGCCTTGTTACTTCACAAGCAAACTTTCTAGAGAAAACATGATTTATATACCTACTCTTCCTAAAAAAATATACATAAATTACTATACACACGTGTACAATATACGTTAGCAGATAAATTATCAATCACTAATAAATCTGCAAAATGTTCATGAATTTAATTTAATAAAAATTGTTACATTTCAAAATACTGCATAAAAAGTTGAACTTTTCAATGCAACCCTATTGGATTATCTCTAGTTAGTTTGCATTTAGAGTAATAATGTCTGCAGGTGTCTGTAATATTAATGAAGGCCATAAAATTCAGTTGAGTACTAAAAGTCATGTCAACACTTTCACGTGAGAAGATAACACTAACAATAAGAAGCTTGCAATTTAGTAACGGTAACTCACATTTTTCGAGCATTTTACTGAGAGTGAATAATGATAAAGAGAGCGAAAAAGGGTAAAATAAGATGAAGAAGGAAACTTCCCCAAGTGTAAGGCCATGTTAGCGGAGGTAGGCTTGTTTCCGCTGATTTGCTAACGACCTAGCTACGAAAGTCCTGGGTGCTATCGTCGATTACAAGTTTAAGGTAGCCGCCATCGGCGGCACCGAGACTCTTCTCGGGCGCTGGTCTCCTCGTAAAATTATCCGTAATAAAACTTTGATTTATGTCAGCCTTCTCGGAAGCAGACTGCGAACTAGCGACGTTCGAGGCGATCTCCGTTACTGACTCCCTCGACTCTGACCTTTTGCTATAATTATTATTCTCGCGAAATCTACCACCGCTTGGAAGTAATTTCGCGATGCCTAGAGTCCTCACTTTGCTTTCCACAAATGAGAAAAGAGAATCCTTCACTTTTTATATTGGTGTCTTTGCTATTTGGATGAAAGATGGAAACGAAACAGGGCAGAGAGAGTGAAATTTTCGCAGAACATTTTTATAAGGAGGAATTATTTATCTCTGCAGATTTTGTTTTATCTACTTTCGTGTTCCCAACAAAATTGCATTTGTGGAAAAGAATTTTGATTTCGTAGAGTATATGAATGCAAATTGTGAAAGAAATTTCTGAGAAGCTTTTTGTGAAACATGTCGAAAATTTAAAGTATAGCGTGCGACACCCCACAAGTCGTAAAATGAAACTGTAAAACCTAGGTCGTGACCTCTGTGAAAGTGCGTCTTACCATTTTCATTGGCAGTAGTCTAAGAAGTTTAAGGTCCTTCTCCAGCCACTAAGGGAACCATTTCAAGGATATCAAGAGTGGTTTCGATCAGGTTACACACTTATACGAATCCTCCTATCAAAATAAAAAATAAAACGTTAAAAGTAAACTTTCATAATGAAATTTTCAATACAAAGTGGTTATCATATTTTCATGTAAGGCTTTTAAGAAATTGTAAACAAAATATATGACATCTGACATATATATTATATGCTTCACGATAGAAACTCTGGTATTTGAGGGTGACGAGTTTAAAGACTCAAGAAAAGTTTTAATTAAAGTCTTTCAAAAATTAAGAGGCTTGAAACTCGATTAAAACTTATAAAAGTGTACAGAATCTATCAAAAGGTGAAAAAGGCTCTCAAAAGTTCATAAGATGTTTTGGGTTTTAATGAAATTAAGAATGCATTTTTTTATACTCAAAACTGAATACTCAGTATGTTAATTTGCAAAATTTCAATTTATATAAATAAAGTGTAGCGTTATTTATTTTACATAATTTTTCCCTTATTGTACATCTTTGTCCAAATTTCACAGTAGAAATAACCAATTTGATCAGACAGTATGATGTCTGCGCGTTCCTGGGTGTTTCCACTTACTGCCGTTTCCACTTCATTTCTACACTTTAAGACGTAAAAAAATAATAAAAAAAAAGATGACGAATATTTTTGCAAATATGGACTACAAAAACAATTTTGTAATCAGTTTTAAGTTTTTAATATAAAAGAAAACATCAAAATATGGGCGAACTAACATAGTAACATACCAATGGTCGATAAAGTAAATTCAGACGGATAAGGTGTTAATTACTGGTTGTAGGTATCACTTCAATCAAAATATGCCAAGGTACCATAGTTAGATAAAAACGGAATTTTTATATATTCAAATTTTAAATTCTTATTTTATCCAAAATTTATCAAAAATTGATAATTAATAAAAGGAATTATTTTTTATCAAAATTACATTCTAGTAATAAAAGACTTTTAAATTAATTAGTTTAAATTAATTAAAAAGTACATAGTGTGTAATATTATAATATTAATTATAAAATAAAATTAGCATTATAAAAAAAAAAAAAAATGATCACGATTGGGTGAAGTAAGGAGGCATAAGTGATTGAAATATACCAAAAAATTTATTTACATAAAAACATGAATATAGTACCTATAAGTTTTCAACTGCTGCGCATTTTTATCTTCGATTCAGAAAATAATTGTATTGTCACAATTCTAAAGTCGAGTGCACTTTACGCAGTCGACACAACTTGGAAAGATATAAGAAGTTAGCTATAGGAGAATAAAAGACGTTAAAATGTAAAATATTGTTACAACAGAATAAAAAGTAAAACTCTCACGAGATCGGTGAATTATCATTATTATCACGCACGAAAATTGCGGCAATAATCAATGGACGTACCAAATCTACGAATTGTGACGGTCAATATTTTCTCCGGATAAATTTAATCTTCATAAATAGTACGTTTATATTAATCATTCGCAATAGATCGTAATTGCATTTGCATAAAATCATTCATTACAATATTTACAAAAACATACATACAATTTAAACTAAAAATAAACATTTCAATTTATTAAGATTATAATAATAAAATATTTTAATTTTATATGAGTGCCTGGAGATTACTTTATTTTTTTCACTACTTTTTGCCAATTGCACTAAAGCTCTCATGTATTTAATTATTCAAAGAGACCAGATAATTTCTTTATATTTCTAATTTCGCTTGATTCTCTAAACGCATTAATTAAATGTCTCATATCATCATAAAAGCGAACAAAAGAAGTACCTTAACAATTTAATAGCTCTAGGTAAGGTAATTCAATCGTAGCACAAACGAAGCCGATTTCCGTTAAAGTTATCAAAAATGGCAGCGATATTTCGTATCTAAGTCTAATTTATAACTGCCTAGAACACCCAAAGTGTATAACATTACGGCTGCTAACGTATACAAGTATAAAAGTTCGTGTTGACAATTTTCATATATAAATTCTACACGTGGATAGTTGTCACAAAAATTCGTATTGATCCTTTCTATTTAATTTTTTTCGTTTCAGTTTTTGATGTATCTATCGACTCGAGTTGATTAAAACAGTTTCTACAACTGTATATTGAAAAAAATTTACAAATAGACAGCGGCAGTCTCCAATTTTTTTTCTCCTTATTATCTCATAGTAAATCAAATATCGTAGAATTATTCATTTAACTCTATAGAAAGACAGTTAACGAACAATGCGAAGCAATCTTGCGTACGCCTTCAATGTCCAACATTGCATCAATCAGAAAATCTCTCAACTTCTTATAAAGTCTCAGCCTTTCCCATCATCTCATAATTTTGACATTATGGCACATCAAAAATAGTTTCGCCTTCTTTTCTCAATTATAAAATATACACTCGTGTCGTTGGCCACTCAAATTTTTACACATTTGCAATATAAATTAACTTCTAGCTGATTGATCTCAAGACTTCGTTCCCCAACCACGGCACAAAACTCTTTTGATGTGCGTCAATATTTGTCCCAACAGACCGGTGAACATCCTTGAACAATAAGCTTCAACAATTACTCACACATATTTCTATCAAGACATCTGTTGCGCACATAGGTACTCAAGCACTCCCCATTTATCTTGAACATTTTACTTGGTTACAATCGAATTATGTTCCATACAATTCTATAAAGTAGCATTACGAAAAAAAAGAAATGGCATAAACGAGATCGCAGTTATACGTTGATATAAAATATGCGTAATACGAACCAGTAGATTATAATCATATGATTATTATCAACGATAGATCAATATAAATGTGCGTTTTGCGTATATACACATATGTACTCCATTGTCGCGAAAATTGCTAGTCAATTGTGTAAAAATGTCTATGTAAAGCACCTTGATTATACAAAAAACTTTTGTTTTACAGTTCATTTATGAATTTAAAAATGCTCGAAAGTGGATTGCCATTCATCCTCATGGTGCATTCAGATTCAGGTTTACGTTATACTATTCTGTAAATTCTAAAATGTTATCTAAATCTCAAAATTGGTCATTCAAACCTTCGTAAAAATGATTCGATGATGCGAAGATTGTAAAAATTGGATACAAAGACTGTTTAAAGTTGCTTAATTGAATGCACCATGCGACCAGTTACACTCGATTAATAAATGTATAAATTCGATACAAATGTGCGTCCATTTGTGCGAAGTTTTGGGGCAGAAGGAGAGTCAAGTTGGCTTAAAGTTTATATCACATCCTCAGTATCTCGAACGGCAGTGTTTCATACTATTCGACTCTTTTAAAGTCGCTTTCTCGCGACATTTTAATCTTCCCTATTGCCTAAAATTTGCTACCCCTTCAATTTTCCCTGTATCTGACATCTGCTTAAAATTGCGTGAAAACCGTTTGTTTTTCTTGACTAAAGTTTAAGCTAAAAATTAATTACAAATAAGCTTTGTAATTTCATACCTCAAAAAGTCGCGCAAGATCTTCTGAAAAATCTAAGTTTAAAGACGACTCAGTGCTTCCACCAGCTGCAAATGCAGCAATACCATCTCCTTTCGGGATGGGGTTTAATTATCTGCTACTGTCAGTGCATCGCTCTCGTCGTCAGTTGCGTGGTTTCCGCTCTTTTCGGGGGAGGAGGTGGTGGTCTTCTTTTACCAGCAATAGCACTGGTAATGTTAATACTTATATTTTCATCTGCAAATCTGACGTTAGGTTGTCTTGCTGGACTCGAGGCGTACTCCACTGGAGCGTTCGGATCCGTGTTGTAGACATTTTCGTAAAGATTATCACATCCATAGTGTTCCTGAACCCAGTTGGAAACATTAGTCTCTCTGTAATCAGCAACAGCAGGTGGAGGATCCCGAAAGCCGAGAACTTCATGAGGTGTGGTTGTGGAATCTAGTTTGCACTTCTGCGCGACCTGCCACTTCTTCCTCATCACCCTTTGAAGATCCTTCAGAAAGTCTCCAGGTGGTGCCTGATCAGAAGCAGCCAGTTTCTTCGGAGGGGTCAACACGGTGCTATCTGATCTCCTTGGTGGCATTGGTTTACGCTGAGGCAAAGCTGGACTTCCAGGTTCTTGCTGAGGTGGTAAATTGAAAGAGATCTTCTTCCCAGTACCTGTTTTGGATTTGGGAGACATTGGAGGTTCCAGGATAGTGACCCTCCTCTGGGACTGAGGACTTGATGAGGCTTTTAGTTCAGCCAAATAGGGTGGAGTTGCATAATGGCTCGTTCCCTGCTTCAACGCACTTCGTCTCACAGTGTCCATGTTTGGATTCGGCCTTATCGCCGGCAGGGAATTCTGGTGACCAGAATAAATTGTCTCGTTCTTAGAATTTTGCCTCGCGAGATGCTGACTGACATGATTTGCTAATCCGTAAGCTGGTGGCGGAATAAATGGTGGAGGAGATCCAAAACTGGGAGAGCTTGGAGTGTAAGTTGGTGTGCTGCAATTTGAATCTGAGTACGAATTATGAGGGGATGAGTTTCCTATGCTGTTGGTGTGACCTGAATTGTAGATTTGACTGTTCTGGGTCGGAGATACGCAGTTTTGATTTATCGTAGAGTTTGTACTGGAATAAATTTGATTCATGGGCCTTGATGGTACATGAGTTGGTGTACTGTTTGGTGAGAGAGAATTTGTTGGGGTGGATTGTTTGGGTTTAGCACGACGAATGGTCCCAGTTTCTCCGATGAGGGGACTTGGTGGGGGAGGCAGAGAAGCTAGACTTAGAGATGAGCCACTCAGATCGGGAGAACTGCACATTGGGAGTTCTCCAGGAGCTGGTGGTGGTGGTAGAGAATCGAGAGAGAGATTGGATCTGAACATCTCGGGAGGTGGTGGAGGTAGAGGCTCGCTATCTGATTCTATTTCTTCAGAGACTCTGGTTGGTGAAGGTGGAGGTGGTAGAGAAGTAATAGAGTCCATCTGAAAAAAAATTATAAGGTGAGAAATGTATGATGCAACCAACGGTAAAATCAATGATAATATCAATGACTAAGATAGCTCACCATGCAAGACTGGATTGGACTAGTTGGAGACTTCAATTCCTGGCTGTCGCTCCTGTTGTAATTCAATGGACTTGCTCTTTCACGTACAGGAGTTCCCGGTGACGGACTGACTGGAGTGACGTTTCCAGATCTGTGATGCCTCTTCAAGGTTCCAGAGCCATCAGAATCGGTTCCGCTTCTCCTTCGGCTATGTCTCCTTGTGAGAGTCCCTGATCCTGAACTCGTTGGACTTGGACAGGCGTCAGGCTCATCTCTAACAGTCTCGCCAACCTCCTTCAATTGCCTCGTAATAGAAGTTAGAGGCAGCTTTGGATTCATCGATGGTTTTCTCTTAATCGTTCCAGTTGGAAATTCACCACATTCGAATGCAACTTCACAACTGCTAGGCGCACCATCCGATAAACATCCACTGGAACTGGAACTACTGGCTCTGCTCAATCTCCCATCGCTCGTGTAACTCTGTCTTTGATTCTCATACTGCCTGTTGGTTTCTCCATTATGCCTAGTGGTTTCCGTGAACTGCCTAGCATTATCATTAGTTGTGTTGTATTGAGTCTGATTTTGTGGAATTGCAATAGAGCTGACCGAACAAGATCTCGCATGTGCCAAAAGATCCAAATCTTCCTGAGCAAGTTCGTCCACTAAGATCCTATAATTTTCCATCAACTGTCTTCCATACTTGGCCAATCTAATGCCAACCATCCATCTTTCCAAAGCAGCGTTATCTTCCGCGCAGAGAAACTTGATGTACTTAGTTGACTTAGCTTGTTGGAGTCTAGGATGCTTAATAGCAAAACAAAAATCCGTAGGAGCCTTATACTTTTTCCTCCAACCGACACCATAATATACTTGGTTTACATCGAATGTAGCTAGACAAACCAAGTCCCTCGCTGTTCGGGCCTTCTCCTTCGGCCAGTAGTAGAGACCAGAGGCTCGTAAGATGAAGTGATACTTCTTCCAGCCTTTTTTACTGTCAGATTTTAAGTAGAGGGGACCTTCCACCTCAGGAACTCCCACATTGTTGATAGAAAAAAATTCTTCCAAAAGAATATTGCGGGAATGATCGTCGTATTCTCCACCGCTTCTATCGGAGGGTCCGAGGAGAAATCTTTCGGGTGTGAGGAAAAGTTGGGTCTTGTCCCGCCTTTCAACGAAAAGCAACTTGTTCTTTGAATCCCTGGTCCAGAGGAGCAGATTCTCCACCAAGAGTTCATGATCCTCGTAAACTCTCTCTATTAAAACAAAATATTACAATTAAAAAATAAATCATCTACTGTGCTAAATCATGATTATGTTTTTCAAAGAGAAATAAAAAACACTTGCCCATGAAGAGATCAGGAAGATGTTCAACGACAGCCCACTTGGGGTCCATCGGAACATGATTTTTGTCAGCAAGTAATCTGCAAACATGAGCAACACTCATTCCCTCATCTACAAGTAAACTTTTTCCACTTCCATCCAGAGTGAATGCCTTAATGAAAAGCTTCTGTACGCTTGCCTCTCGCATCTTTTCAAGCGCCAAGCGAATTTTCTCCGCCTTTGCTCGACTCGCGGCATCTGTAAAATTCAAAGGGAGTTATTTATTTTCGTTGAAAATCAGATCAGTGATGATGAAGGCAAGAGGTGCCTTCGTTTCTACTTGATGGGAGAGATAGAGGACTATTTACACTTGGCTTCTTATTTGTAGCTGATGATTTGGTTTTAACGAACCAACTAATGGGATTTTTAGTACTTACCAACAAGCTGGTGTGATTGCTGTTGTGGGGCTGTGTGCATGGCGGTCTGAGGTGGCTTATGTCCTGAGCCACTGCTACTCGCTGAACTCTCGCTTGATAACATCGACACTGTGTCCGAAAAGGCGCTGTCATTGTCAGGGCTATCGGTGCGCATCCCTGTAAAATTAAATCTGTCTTTAGCAGAAGCTCATTTGAAAATAATCTTTCAAGTTTTATAAAGGGGATTAACAATAGAATATAAATTTTCAATAGCCGAGTGCGTATTTTTCAATGAGACAGAAGGTGATGACAGTGTGCCTATGTAATTATACACTGAAACAAGTATTTTCCTTGAGTGTGTGGAAAACATAAATAAAGTCGAGGTTACTAACCGCCTTCATTTTTTCCAATCTCAGTATTTTCCCCAGGATTGATCCTCGTGCTACCCGGGCGTCCTTGTCTCTGAGAGTCGGACACTGGTGTTGCAGCAATATCCCCATCGCATCGTCTCTCCAATGCACAGAGTTCTCCAAGGATGGCGTCCAGATCGACATCTTGTGAATCTGTAACAAAAATGAAAAAGAACCTTATAAGAAATGTATTCTTGCCAAAGTCTAATTTAGATTTAGAGAGCTCAGCACAGTATAATTTCAAAACAATATCTCTCATCGAGTGTTGGACATCTAACAAAGTGTCTTAATAATTCCAAATAAATGTTGCCACTCTCCAAAGAGTGTCAACATTTTTTTTCATCAACTGAAACTTTTATGCTTCAAAAATATGAGAATTTAATATCTTTACGAAAGTATATTGGATTATTTTTATAAAGTCCTCTTTAGCCATTTGTGGTACATAATATACGAGAAAATTAAATTTGACTCAGTAACTTCACCCTGATGGGAATTTCAGAACAGACTATAACTATCACACACTGTTAGTTGAATACTATAGAAGTAGAGTCACGGGTTGGTTGTGATAATTAACGAAATTAGCGCGAATTCTAATGGTTAATGGCCGCCTACGCAGTTTGCGGAAGCGCGTAGCAATTTCTCTTCCATCTTGAAAGCACCAAATGTGTAAATGACGTGCAAAATACTTAGACAATTTAATTATTGCTCGCAAATGGCTTGGTAAAGCAATTATTATATTTTATTAACTTTTTCACACTTTTAGATTAAAAGCAAGATTCTACGAAATAGTAGATTACATACCTAGGCCAGGAAAATAAGAAATGTCTCATATCACATGTAATTGTCGACCAAGGCGAAGCCGAGGTTGACAAAAATGTGATCTGAGGCTTTCTTTTTTACTGGCCAAGGTGTGTATTCTATTTTTCTGCTTGACGACGCCAGAAAGCGGCAACTTCGTTTAGCGCAGCGGCCGGAAAGTTGACGCTTTCTGGCCGGTGGGCAGAAAAATATATATTTCAAATTTCTAATATTTGCAATACAATGTCATAACTAGAACCATCTGCAGGGGCGTTGAGGATCCAAGAGCGCTACCAATGAACCAATAAATCTACTTTAGACGCTTGACATGACCCGTAAAATAAATTTGTGTAATTCGCTGAGCGAAGGCGTAACATTCCTGCAAGTTTGACGAAGAGGACAAGACCCTCGCACTATGTGTGGGTTTTCAGCTGCGAAATGGGATGTATATTGAGCATATATTCAATTGCAAATTTATGCATATAAGGCGTACATCTGCAACTGTTCATGAACTCTATTGCAAGAAAAAAAAAAAGAAAAACAAGGAAACTTTTTATAAAACTAAAGGATGTTTAGCAAAAAAAATATCACAAAAGAACAACTTAATTTTTGTATTATCTTGAAATATGAATATAAAGTGACTTGAGAGCGAAATATACACAGGAAATTGAGGTATCCAATTTCTAAGAAAATTGACTTTCCATCTGAGGATATCATAAGTGAAACCCAGTGCATCAGAATCGCATTTCCCGTCCCGTAAAATCACTCTTGATGACATACACCGAACGGAATGCAAGATAACTTCAGAGAACTGTCCTACACTGTATAACGACGAGTCGTCAAAGTCTGACGAAATGAAACATGTTGCAAGCATTGAAAACAAGGCTGATAAAAGAAAACACAATTTTCCAGGAACGATACTTAATTACTAATTAAGGAAATTATCCCTAAGTACTTATTTCTATAGTCATTCAGAATACCAACCAGGTGTCATTACAGCTTCATTTTTATATTAAATATTCTCAAATGTAAATTCTTTATACAACTGTTTCTAAGATAATCAAAGAATTTCGAAATTAGACACTTTCTCAAACTCTAAACGAAGAATTAGCATAAAAGAATTTTCCAGCAAAATCTGAACGAATTTTATAGTCGAAAATCATAAGTTTATGGCAAGGTGCAATTGTACCTTTCACAATTGTTTCCTGCCCATATCTAGAAAATAGCATAGCCTCCGAAGCAATTCTTCCGCTTAACTTTTAAGGAGTCTCTTGCTAAATTAAGATTAAGTAGGGTATATTTTATTTATAGTTTCTAATATAAAATAAGACTAAAGTTTCTCGACTTTATAAAGAAGTTCAATGACCAACTTGACAATTAAAACGCAAGCAAATAAATCAAAAATCGTGAAGTAATTACGATTACTTAATCGAGCATATTTGTAACGTGAAACGATATATGACATACTTTAAAAGAACGTGACAGTTCATATTTTTCTGGTGTTATTTTCTGATTGAAAGTGTACAACTGGTCGTTTATCATAATCATCATTTACTTGTCATTCATCTCGTCACTTTTTGTTCAGCAATTTTCGCTTACTTAAAGTATATTTAAATTAATTTTTCTAATGTCATCGAAACATATAAAAAAAATAATTTGTTTTTATTCAATTTCATTTAAACATCCCACGCTTTCAGTAACGATAGTTTTACGTGTTATCACATTTTTGTAAAGAGCAGTGCAAACTTTCTAAAGCACTTCGGGCACAGTAATATAACGGACATGAAGTATAGTGAAGTCTAAGGATCTAAAGTCGAAAGGAAACATCATTTTTCAAAAACAACGCTTTCTCTCCTTATACTTCAACAAAACCATTCGAAGAAAAAGTACAAACTTCAAGTTCCATTAGACTAAACATTTTTTATACTCTGGCTTCGAACAGTAATTTTTCTCTCATATATAATAATTTTATAAATCTACCGGACATTAAACATAAGTGTCGCAATTGCTTCGACTGCATTGCAACTTCCCTTCAAATTTTCAGCCAACTAGAGAAACCAGTCTGACTAGAGAAAATCTTAAAAAATGAAACCAGTCAGTCGCAGAACGTGAATTTAGAATTTTCAATGCTAAGAGACCGTTACGCTTGAACAACTGATTGATACAATAAATAATTTTAATAAATACTCAATTACTCCTTTATATTTTGATATCCTTAAAATCCGGCTTTGTGAAATGAGGACAAAAACAATGTGATTTAGTAATGACAGAAGAGTGTGAATGAAAATTGCATGGTTACATAAAAGTAGGGAAAGAAAAATAAGAGATTTGTATTCTCGTAACGTGCCCAAAGCGACATCGTCTCCTGAGTCACGGCCATGTCCAATGACTCCTTTCCAGTCCGTGATTATCTCTCTGAAAGGTGCTTTTAAGGTGGAAGTCATGTGCCGAAGAAAGGCAGAAAATAAGATGACGCGGCAAAACAACAAAAATAGTCCTTCATCCTGTATTCAATGAAAGAGATCTCTCTCAATCCTACCGCAATCCCCAATCAGGACACGTTTTTTTGTCATAAAACCACCTTTACTTTCTTTGTTCATTGTTTTTAAGATACTGTACAGTGATTTTCGAGAAACTCTTTTATAATCTTTCTTGATTAAATAATTACCAGTCTTTCTTTACACTTATTATTTCCACAATGGTAAATGACTGATAAGTAACCTTAACTGACATCTCATTTTTAGATGTTTTTACTGCAAGCTACCTTTGATAGAGAAGTACCCAAGAATGCTTTCATTACTGCCGAAGTTTCCGATCATCTTTCGACAGGATGTCCAAGGTGGAGACTGATTCACACCATAACTCCTAGTAATTCACTTTGTTGCTTTTTGCAATTAATTCCTCAGAATTTATTGAAGCAAGTGAAACCGAGGGGCGACAAGTTATCGACTTCTTGGTTCAGAATATTACAATTATCCGATCCACGACACGTTCACTTTCACTACCTTGCATGCCGATGCACTTCGAAACAATGAGATCTCTAGCTGGACCTGTTTAAGAAGCAGAGTCTGCCCCTCGCAATTTTTCCAGAATTTCATATTTTCCAAGATAAACTTTCACTCAGTCTCAATTTCTAAACTGCCCTGATGCACATTTTAACTCCTACTATTAAACTAGTTCACTGTCACATTGCTACCCTAATATTCCACTGCTTTGTGCATTGCTTCATGTTTGTATCAAGAAGATAAGATAGTCTACGTTCTTAATTTTTGCTTTCAAGAGTTCTTGCTTACATCTCTAAGTGAAGAATACAATCAGAAAATATTAAAATCAATTCGTGACATTGATAAATTAAAACAAGTTCAGATAAGCCTCGAGTGTCAGACGTAATGGACTCCTTGCTGAGGAGAATCGCGAGAGGATAAAATGCAATTTTTAATCCGAGCTCGACGCGAGCAGCGCGTACGACGACGCTCGACTAAAGACTAGAGTCTAGAACTCTAGACCTCATCGTGACCAGACCGACCTGAGGTGAGTGGTCACCCACCGCTGAGTTTTCCGTGCTTGCGCACAGGTTCTTCTCTCATCTATACTCAGGTGTAAAATCCTCGTTAAAACCATTTTCTTCCATAGGTATATACATTTACATATATTATACACTTTTAATAGCAACTAGGGAAAAAAATCTCAGTGAGTAAATATGAGGGAAGAAAATTGACGAAAAAAAAATAGAGACAAAACATATCATATGAAGTACTATAACATTGTAAAAAATTTCGGGAAATTTTCCTACAATTTCTTAGGGATTATTCCACATTTATGTTTAGGAAAATTATTTTCACCAAAATTTTAGGGAAGTTTCCTATATCTGTTGATAATTTTCTGGAAAAATGATTGATTATGGAATATGCCGTTAATCTTAATGTGAATTAAAAAAAATTCACAAAAATTGAAATAATATTTTCCAAAAGCGTCAACTGGTGATAGTTGCTATAAAAGCGAATATTATTGCAAGTGTCAGATGCTCATGTAACGTTAAAAAAGGCGCGTGTAAACCACGTACACCGCCAGCTCCCACTGAGTCTGCCCCCGCACGTGACTTCTGTGAATGCAACTGGTCTAAGTGACAGCTCGAATAGTCAGCGAAAATCGCTTCGTGCGAACCTACAATTCGTTATTCTATTCTAAAGTCTGCTTAGGCCTTAGGCGCGAAATCAAATTGTTTCGAATGGATTGTAAAGACTACTAATGCAGGCAATGATTAGGGGTAGATGAGGAAACTACCAACAATAAACTCATGATTTCTTCAGTTATTCTCTCTGCAGTCCAATAACGAGCCTCGTTTCGTAAAATTGTAGAATCTTGCGGTAATATTTTAGCCACTTCTGTCATTAAGAACGAAAAGAAAATACAAAGCATTCCCTAAGTTCAATACATTCTTTCAAACTTTAAGAGATGTAAAGTAGTAGATTAAGTTTTATTTATAAAGCTCTTTTTTGCACCAAAGATTTATATGCTCTAAGCGATGTGCACCTGTTGCACCTGTTTGTGGTTAGTGGCAACTCCTCTGATTAGTGCGTCACGCCTTTTATGGAACATTTACCTGGTACCCATTACAAATACATCTTTGCCACTGGCATAATCTCCGCGTCACAAAGTCGTAAAGCAATCCTGAAGGGAATAGCTCAGCGTAATATTGACTCGATCTAAGAATTGTACCAACATACTTATCTTCAAAACATCAACGCCAAAGTATATAATTACGCTGCGAAATACAACTCAAACATTGCAGAATTGTTTGCTGCACTGAATCTACTACTTTTCTCCAGATATCATAGTAAAAATTTTAGACCATGATTTACTTCCAAGGAGAGAAGGTAATTCTTATAATAGATTTTCTCCATCTTGGAACATTGATAATCGTTTAATTCACAAAGGATATTAACGTGGTATATCCCAGAGTTCATTTACCTTCATGACTATGAATGTACTTAGCATCTATAATCAACACTGCAATGATCCAAATTGATCGTTTAGATTAGATGCATCCACACTGTTGCTATCAATTGCGATTCTCCAATCGTAAGCTTAATTAAAATTTATAATGACTTTTCATTTGCCAAGAATGCTTTAACTTTTAAAATCCGTTAATTCTCGTACCTTGGAATGTTTTTTGTGAACTCCAATAAACTTTCGAGCTAGCATGTGCGGTAATTCTTTAAATCGTATGTACGACACGTATTGACAAGATCTTTGATTTGCACAGGTACACGTATTAGCGCGTGACCTCGCCGTTACACTGAGATTACGCTTCGACTTCCAAGTGATTCGAATTCCAAATCGAATAAAGAGCGTTCACGTGTTCTTGGAGATTCTCACAAAGGAGGAAAAAGATAGCAGAAATTCCCATATTCAAATTCCTATATTCAAATTTGCAAGGATCGCGGCAAAAGAAATTTCACACAAGAGCAATTTTATACGACGCATTGCCTCGCCACCCGATGTCAATGACTGCATAAACCACGCACTTCAATGCCTTTATGGCGAGCCGTAATAATTCCTGATCACGTTTAATTAGCGGCCGATAGCCTTGCTCGTAAACGTTGGCCCATACGGGTCTGTAGTTTTATACATGACATGTAAAAAAAAAGTAAATTGTATAGAAGACATGTCCAAGAGTCACAAAGTTGCACTTAATAGCCATTGAATTTCAAGAGATTACCATAAGCCATATGTTGCAATTGAACGCTTGCTATATTATTTTTGCAAAAGGTGCCAGATGGGCGACGAAACCAAAACAAACGAGCACGAACCTTCCGGCGATTCGATCAATATTACAGAAGTATCGGAAGTAAAATTTCTTTCTCGTAAAAAGAATCTCTAAAGTCACGATATTACAAGAAAGTTTGACGGGGGACAAGTTATTAAATCTTTTTATCTCATTTCTTTAAATCTAGTTCTGATTCTAAGACGACATTAAAAATACTATTCCATTATGATTTTTTGATCTAAAATGTTACTTGCTAGCAGATGAGAGATAGTTCATGAATTGAATTACTATAATAGGAGGGAATGCGTTTTTCTTATCAAGATCCTTGTACCTGACTTATTGGCAGATAAGTAGCACTATTAGGTAATTACTCAGCAGATTTATTTCAAAAGAATAGAATAAAAAATTGAGAAAATTGAAACTTGTATCACTTGTACATTGGGAGTTGATTTTTCTTCCACGCAAAAATGAATTTATCGATATGGGAATTCGGATGAGACTTAATTGGACATTTCGCTGTACATTGGAGCAGAGATTGTCACAGTATTTGAATCAGCGATCCCAGTTCGTTAAGTCGCCTTTACTCTCAGAGTCGAACAGAGTCAAGTGCCCCTGTTAAGCATTCCTGAGATAAGCCTCGTGAATTCCATCGTTCATTAAGAGTTATTACAACTTGTATAGGGCCTTTTAGTCTTCGATTTTTTTCAGACGATGACCCGTTTAGCAGATCATCAGTGGGAACCACAAATTTTACATACCATCTGATGTAAAATATTCATCGTGATAAATAATTTATGAAGTAACAAGAGAGTGTTAAAAGTACTTAAAAATTTTATTGCAATCAAATCTTTGAGTGTGAGAGAAAAGTTGTGATCCCACGAAGCTGTAATTTCTTCCAGAGAGTTTGCCGCCTGTATCATAAGCGTTATTAATAGTTACGTTCTATCACTTTCGCTTAGAGTCAACTCTGCATACATATTGTGCATATCAAACGGTGTTCGGGTAACACGTTACTATCTAGTCTTTTTGCTACTCGCATGCGTGTTTTACAGTCCAATGAATGTGCGTCTATTACGCACACGTCAGCACGTATATAATTTACAGTTTCAAACATGTGAACAATCCAATTTTTAATATTTGCTCAACATAAATGACTAAAGTCACGATTGTTGTTGTAAACCTGCTCAACTCTAAATTTGAATCAGCGAAATTTCATTCGTTTTTGAAGAACTTGAAGTTGTAAGAAGTAAAATAAATAAACCTATTGGTCTGCTAGTAACATCAAAAACTGCTACTATATGTCGACTATATTAATCTATTTGTGACCTAATTGACACATATTGTTGTCTATAATTTACTGCACAACACGCGATTAAAGCATCAGAAAGGATTGATAATAATTACTCAAGACAAGTTAGTTAAAAGTACACCTCGAGCTTATAATCTATAGTGGTGATCTAATTCAGAAGAAACGTTAGAAATATGGAAGTAAAATTGCTGCGTGACTCCACTGGAGTTGTAATTATACAGTACTGATAAGGATGCTTTTCTTCGATATAATTTTTTCCAGAATTTCAAAATCCACTTTCTTTAAGAATTGATAATCTTATAGGATGAATCGTATCGTGAATTACGGAGCATTCACCCCAAGTTGCGATCCTTGTTGGGTCTATTATATATAGTATCGGAGTTTCTCCATAAACGATACTTTATACGTGGAGCTGCTCTAAACTTCGTGCTTCGATGCGCTTCAGTTGCCTTGTTAAAATTTAGCTTCTTATTGTCATCACATTTCCCTTTAAATATACACGATACAGGTATCTTTTAGGATTCAAATTACATTTATGTAGTCCCTCCAATTGTTTATCATTCTTGTATAATGTAAATACTTTCGCAGAGTCCACTATTAGTCTTTGTACCCTCTGCGCCCCGAGTCGATAATTTATTCCCTTTGAAGAATAATTGATCGTACCTAGCGGCTAGTGAAGAAAGAAGGCAAAAAGAGGGGAGAACACGGCAGTAACCCCCAAGCTGAAATTACTACCTCGTGATAAATTGGCGTGCGCGTTTACACAAGATGAGAGATTTATTCGGATTTATCCGTTCACGTAGCGAGGACGGATCACATTCATTTAACTAATATCTAGGAAATGATCTCAAAGATTTCCGTCCTTTTAGAAACCTGCAGGCTCCTTTGAAAAATTATTCAGTTATTCACGCACTGAATTAAAAAAAAATATTAAATCGTTCTCCTTCTTAAGCTAGAGATTTGTCTGTAATCACATTATACTGAAAGTACAGAGAATAATCCGCTTCAGGCACACATTGTTAAATAGCGGCTTAGCGAATTACATTTCAGTGAAGACCTTTTTTATTTTAAAAGAATTTACACATTCTGAAAAGTGACCTTGTCCTGGAATTAGAATTTTTATAATGCACGTATGATGGATGCATACATAACACAATAATGCGTGATGGTACGCATGATAAGTATTTTAAACAAGGGTCAATGCGTGTTCTGGGGCGGGGCTCATTAGTTAATTAAAGCTTAACCCTGGTAGTCTTGCACGCAAATATTCTTCTCTCACTCGCTCATTGTCACTATTTTTTCTAAATCGTCCAGACAAGGGAAAGTGTGCATCCAGTCGGATAAGATAATTAATATTAAAGAAATATATCTCATGTCAGAACTACACGAGGAGTTTCAATCTTAAGTTAAAAATTCTACTATGAAATATAATATTTATATCACGAATCTCCACTTTCACTTATTCAATTTGTTATTCTATTCGCACTTTCGAGATTTTTATAATGGTGATGACCTCTACTACAAAAGAGCAAAGTTGCATTAAATTAAAAATAATCCTTCTCAATTCATTAAAGTTCATTAAAACTGCTTAAAATTTGTAAAAACCTCTTGAAAACCCTTAAAAATGTGCATAAAAAATAAAATGTTTCTAAGACAAGAAGTTTCCAGAAGAGAGACGAGCTTGACACGTGATAAGGAGAAAGTAGGTGTCTTAAAAGTTTGAAGTTGAAGTACAACTACAAAGCGGATGGGCCATCTAGCCCTTATCAGTTTGCTCCAGGCAAGTTTCCACCTTTCGCGACCCTGTACGTGGTGGTGGCAACGAAGCAGCACGGTACCGTGGAGCATAAATCCGCTGATAGCACGTGAAAGCCATAGCAATTTTTTTTTCGATCGCCTCCATTGCGAGCTAGTTCAAAGATGGCAGATAAGAACGTGCTGCACCGCACAATCACCGATGCCTTACGGCCCACCGGCTGTTTAATCATGTTCGATTCGCCATGCGGAAAAAAAATACGTTGTCGAAAAAGAAAGAGTGACTAGCAAATTTTCAAAACAATGAAACTTGATACATATATACGATACAGTGTCTATCTCTACTTCAGAAAAAATATGCTTAGAATAGTCATGGTTCTTAATTATGGGTATCATTTAATATTTAGATCTCCTTGTCATATTTGCGCAAACCGATAGAAATCGGAGAAAGCGAGATTGTGTCCAATGTCATTTGCATCAAGAAAAGACAATAAAAAAAATTGCAGAAAGAAATGTTTTGTGAAATTTGTTCGCGATGTTTTTGTCGTGTTAAAAGCCAACAGTAATTAATCACACAAATCTTGATGAAAGATGTATTTTATGGTCGAATTTATAGCCTAGTGTTTTTATGCAAGATTAGCAATCTTGGAGATTAAAGGAAATACAAGGGGACATCTTCATCTTCATAGTTATCTAAAAATATCTTCAAAGCCATGTATTTCTTTTTTTGTGTCACTGTCAAAAGAAATCGAGAACCAGGGCGGAAACACTTGTATCTTCTTTACGACTAAAACACACCACCTGGCAAACGCCCTAAAAGAAAGTGCGTATGGGCACTCATTGGGTTGTCGAAATAACGTCATTTATCTCTCCCCGCGAAAATTTATATTTTTATTGCGTCGTATTTCATATCCACCGTGAGGCACAAAAGAGGAAAGTATAATTTCGAGGCCAGGTACCTTCTTGAAAGGAGTGATTCTGAGGTTTACAAAGAGGTTCGCGAATGAGGTTAGCACCGTTGTAAGAAAAACAACTTGTCTCACCTTATCCATTCGGCGGACAGCCTTGCTTTTTATCACGCGATCTTACGCTTTGCACTTTTATTGCACTGATCAGAGAAATGAACTCATTCCGAGAATTCTGTGATTTTGTTATTCAGTTTCTATGTAATTGAACCTTTATCTATTCACAGGAATAATGATTCTCATTCCTAATTGAATCAATAACAAAGTAGTACCACTCATGATTTTATATAAATTTCTTATATTAGGATATTGCGAAATAATGAAAATTTTATATAAGGCGATAAAATGACTACCGCGAAAAAAATTGTCCATCTGGGAAGCTTTCAATCCCTTTGTTCAGATGTGTTAAACTTCAACAATGGATCGTCCGACCATTCGGGAAATCGCATTAAAGAAAAATGGCGACACGTTTGAATCTTTAGAAAAGCGCTCGACTGAAACTACTGGCTTAATTACGCGTAACGAAATGACATTGTGACTTCCAGTATTTGTAGTGCATAAATTTCTATCTCTATAGTTTTGCAATTTCCTATGTCAATGTGTCAAAATTTGAATTATTTTAATACGAAAAAATATAGAATGAGTTTATGGAACTCTGATATGATATTTTTCTTCACCCAGATGTGATATTTAAGTACTACCTTCTATTCAAAAAAAGCTAAACACAGACTGAGATAAGGAGAGGATAAAAATATGTAACTATACTGATTTGCTATCAGTTCCACGTATATCTCCTCTCTAATGATACTGCTGTTCCACAATTCATGTATTGACAAAGGTCATTACAGAGATAACTCATCTGACGACTAATATAGAAACCTCAGGCAATATTTCATAACCTACATTACTCTGACATTAAATTAATGAAAACATTAAGCATGTTATAAACTATTAACTTTATAGAAAGCTTACCTTCAAGATTTGCCATAGAAAATCTGTAACTGTCGATTCTCGGAGTGTTGATGTCCGAATTGAACGGCCTGAGAGTTGCCGAACTAACATTGTCAAGACCCTGGAACAAAAACAGAAATCTCAAATTAATTTTAATTCAAGACATATTATTATACTTATTAAATAAAATTATACTTTTATTTTATCTCCACTTTGAGAATTATATGATTCACGACTTATACAACAGACTCTAAGTAACAATAATTGCACCTCGTAATAATAATTACAACAGGTGATATAATTGCATTTCGTAATAAATCATTAGTTTTTATCATTTTATTTCCAGTGATTTTTCAAGTGGTTTTAATAGTTTACAAAGCAGTCTAACACTAAGATAACAGCCACAAAATTAACTGCAAATAGGTTTCCGAGTTAACTGTATTTTGTCTTTATTAGATGTTCTACAGCATGATAGTTTCATCCGCAAGTAAGCGAAACCTCCTCTAACACTAGACCGCTAATCTAGCTTTCCTGTAACTGGAGTCGCATCCCCGTAACTGGAAATCCGATTTGGTTGGCGTACACTCAATTTCCGGTGTGAAAAGGTGAATTATTGTGGCCTCTACTTCGACCAGTGAGAGAAGGATAAAGAGAGAGAGCAAGAGAGAGGAATCAGAGGGAAACGAGGCGAAAGGGGTGTAATTTTCCCGATTGGAGAGATTCAATTCCCATTTGTGGGAAACCAGGCAAAACGAGCCAAAGGACTTGGGTGTGTTCGTGCAATTATTTTCGAACAGACATCGAATTTATCCAAGTTTTCGCTTTCAAAGGCAAAAGCTAACGAATATTACATTTCACGCGATATATCTCTCCACCCAATAAATGACTATTCAAATTGCCTTTTTAAAAATGCATTAAATTTCCAATGCAGTACGAATAACGATGAAATTATTGTTTGTACATTTGTTCTTTAACGCGATTATCATTTAACTCTTTTTTTCGAATTCATTTTGCAGTTTGCATCGATTCCTTTCTCTCTTTTATTGTCCGTTCATTTATCAATAAAAGAGAAGTGTTTTCAGTGGTATCACAATCTATTTACATATTTCCGTTTGAGTGATGATCTCATTCATCTTTTTTATTCAAAAAAATGTCAGGGGAGAAAGTGACATTTTTCATGAACGGTTTTCTTATTCAGTGTTTAACACGTTTTTTTTTTATTATAAGTGGGTTATAAGTTACTATATGTTCCTACAATACAAATTTTTGCAATTCACTTGAAAAGTTTGTTAATATCGATCGTATGAAAGTCAAGAGTGCTCAAAGCTCGATAAAGTCGTGAAGCATGTCTCAGAGTTGGAATATTTTTGTCACTTTTGTGGAGGAAGTTTGAGCTAGAAAAATGTCGTGTATCTAAATCTTTTCCAAAGAAAAGCACTTTTATCCCGAGAGGGTGTGGGAAATAGCAAGAGCTGAATCGCGAGTAAACTCTCATCCTCGAGTTGACTCTAAGTCGACCTCCTTCAGTGACAAAAGACTACGGAATGAAAAATTACTGCGACTTCCCGTCGTGCCTTGAAATCATATCATCTTGGTCGTGGAAAAGTCCTTCCTCTGCCTTTTGCATTCCTTGTTGAAACACGCGAAAATTTAAGCTTGTAAATAAAATTCAAAATGAATTTCCGTATGAACTTTAATTTAAAGAGACATGGAATTTAAAGACTTTGAAAATAACAAAAAGAATAACTAA
Organism: Synergus japonicus; assembly: GCA_900474275.1. Lineage (NCBI taxonomy): Eukaryota > Metazoa > Arthropoda > Insecta > Hymenoptera > Cynipidae > Synergus > Synergus japonicus. The sequence continues at coordinate 25,903 of UCOH01006187.1, forward strand.
TTGTATGTTAATATGAAATTTAAAATTCTAATTGTTTCTATTGAGAGTTCAGTTAAAAGTTAGAAGAAAAGGTTCTCTTTAATAAGAATCAAAGTGAGAGCTTAAGACCTATGCATATGAATGTTTTAAATTTCAGGCTCAGACAGGCCTAAACGAATTATTTCATAAGTTATTCAAGGCACTGCCTTACAGGAAGAGTAAGCTTATCCCGCAGGATCTAATTGTTGAAGCTGCCGGCCTAGTAGTTGACCGGTTGTTCCACTCCCACGCGTAATCTCTACATAAAGGTGCCCAAACAGATGAGTGCAATATATTCATTGTCCATAAAAGAATAAACAAATGAAAAAGGAAATTTGTATTGCTATACCGACTGAAGATAATTTTTAAATAATGATTCGAGAAATATTTAATGTTAATAAGTCGCAATTAATTATTATTTCCAGTATAGAGGACAAATAGAAGAAATAAAATGCAGGAATTACACAATCGTCTAGTAACATTTAAAAGTGAAAATAAAAAATGATACTTTCTAATCAAAGATCAATGTGCATGCAACGACAATTTCACAGGATTAAACGACGGGTTATTATATCGCAAGACGGAACTAATTGTGGACTCTCAGTACATCCTTATAGCATACGATACACATAGAGGCGTGGTAAATGCATCCGCATGTACACTCTAGAGCTCACGGATCTTTCTTAGCGTTTTGTCCTGCTCGCATAATACTGTCCACGTCAAGTCGCCATGGTGTGAATGCCGCTTGATTAAACGTTCGCCCGTATAGTTGTTGCACTGGCATGCCTGGCCGAGCAAAGTCGCATTATTTACGCTTAATGGCTCAAAACGCGGAAGCCCGATCTTATTCTCTTCCTTCGCAAGCTTCTTCGAAATCAGTTCAACATCTACTCGAATCTTCAACTACTACTTTTTCACACAAAGAAAACCCATTGATCAAAACTCCTAAGAGGGCAGTTCAAATAGAAGTTAGCTTCTTTGTTTTTTTTCTTTATTTTCGGATGAACTTTTTTTAATCGCCCTTCCAATCTGAAATTTGAATACTCACATCCTCCTGAGTCTTGTGGCTCTTCCAACGAAACAGCCTGTCCATTTTGAATTGTTCCTGAAGATAATTTTCTACCAATTTAGAGACGTTAATTCCCTTCAGAGAACTGCTGACAGAGTCGTCCTGCTATCATTGTAAGCAAGGCGCTTCTTGGCAATAAATCAAGAATCGCGTGGACCATCCGCACAATTAGTTATCACGGATTACGCCCGATTTACGGTCCCCTGGGTGGACGGATAATTGCAGTCTGGATAACAGATGCATAAAGTTTCTCAAGTAACAACTTTGAGCACTTGAAGAACAGAAAATCCGCCATAGTTAGCTAATTGACTCTCTGTAGTCACGAAATATCCAGGAACTATAACTTTTAATAGTCTCCCGAGGCAATTGATAGTAATGATTAAAACTTGCAATGAACTTAATCGCCCATAAACATTTCACCTACGGGCCATCGCATAATGCTAACATCCTCGTAAAACTGGAACCTATAACCTGCAACCTATCATAATCGGTGAAATAATATCACTATCTAACACTTTGAGTACAAACAGCTTCCATTATTCTAGATCTGCTGCAGACCTTGGGTTCGTTTACAAACTTTGAAACAGGGTTAAGGAATTCTGAACTTCGAAAATTAATCAAACTTATGGCTATCTAATATCTATAGAGAGAAAACAAAGATAGGCGTTGTAAATAGAAGGGGTTCAGTACTTCCAATAGATCACAAAAAAGAAAACACATAAATGTAATCATAAAATATGAACGTTAGCCTAGTTTAGCTTCAGCATGGTTCATTAAACAATCTATTTATGATGTTTCAAAGATATGAATCAAGATTATGATCTAGCATTTTATGTTGGCCCATAGCTTTTAGCAATACAAGTGTAGAGCAGAGTAACATCTTTATTATCAGCTGATCTGATAGCCTAAAGTCATTTGAACTGGTATCCTGAAGACTTGGATTGCTCATCAGTTTCGATTCTGCAGAAGATCTTCCTTATCTGGAAATGCTATTAAACTATAATCCTATTTCTCAACTGTATATCACTACTTTATCTGCATGCTAACTTAATGTCAAACAAACAAACATTATTTCATTATTCTTGTTTGATATAAATATAGAACATTTATCACAGCTACAAAGTACTTTAATGCAGTTGTCAGCTCTTTGCAAGGTTGTGATCCAATTTTGGATCAAAGATTAGTTTTCTGGCATTTTTGGACCAACCACTGTTGATTCCACCAGCGCTAAACTAAGGCAATTATTTCGGATAAGTATAATTGAAAACCGTGAACTGAGAACCCTTGCTCTGTGCAGCATGGAAGCTGTTGTTGTACCCCTTAAGAATACTAAACGAGTTTAGTAGCAAACTACCGTCACGGAAGATCTCAGGATGGAGCCGGCGGTATACTCTCGGTAACCTCAACGAACTCGTTATACCTTTGCTGTCACGAACTCAACTAATTAGTGTACTAATCCGTAACTAATAGGACGCGGGAGTAAGGGCAACCTGAGAATAATGGACGGCAGACCAGTCTCTCGGCCAATCGCAGATCAGAGCGATACGTGTACTGGATGCTGTTCCGCAAGGGTTTTAACGTGGAGCCGGCACTCTTGCTTTCCCTCTCTCCATTTTCTCTCTCATGATGTTTCCCTCTCTCTCTCTCTCTCTCTCTCTTTTCCACAAGCTTCACACGGAGAAAAGCGTTTTGCGCAGTCGCAGCTATCGATTCTGCTCCGGTTCCCGAAGGATGAGGACGCAGGATCTGGTACCGCGAGATGTCACCTGGAACGGGATAGTGGTTCCGCTTTGCACGAGAAACTGGCACGCGTCGCTATTGCTGATAAGACCCATCATGAATATGATGAAGATGATGAAATTCTTCTAAAGCCGGATATTAGATGATGCTCTAGTGGAATTTTGATAAGAAGTTAAGAATAAAACTATGGGGGGAAAGCAATCGACAGGAAGGAGATTCATCAATGTCAGAAGAGGGGATTGGATTTATGAGAAGTTGGCTGTTAGATGAATGAACACGAATTTGGAAATGTGAACATTTCCTTAGGGGTTGTGCGGTTGCATAGGGTAGGGATACTTGATGCAAGATTGATCATCATTTTTTATACAGAGGTATTGCGGAACAGAGTGAACGGCACAAAACTTGTTGTCATCAACATTATTAGCATCAGGAAAATCATCTTCATTTTAGTCTCACTTGCATGATATTTTATTCTTTCCTCAGGTCAGTGTGTCAAAATAAACTTTTACTTTGACTTTCTACGACGAGATGCTAATCTATCGAAAGGATCCACCTGTTAGTTCAGGGAAATGATCGATGACAAAACATTCACTGGTGATGATACCCAAGTATAATAACCATGGTGATGACACCAAGGATATGGCATACATGTACTGTAATAACTTTAAATGAAAAATAATGATGCAGACAAACAGCGCTTCGAGTTGGATCACTGACCTTTACGTTTTTTAATAAACTTTCGACTGCAAACGAAGCTAACAGGAATTTTAGTGAATAAGGAGTGAAGCGAAGATTGTCTGTGTATGAAAAAGATAACAGACAGAAAAAGGTGTGGGATGGGGGAGGAGAGCAAAGAATCGGTATAGAGGATACACATGTATACAATATATGTACATTTACGTATACTCATAACGAGGAAGATAGGGAGGCAGGTTTTCGTGGGACGGTATACATACCCGCGATAATGAAAGGCAAAGGGATATTCGTTAGTTTAATGAAAGAGTAAAAGAGAAAGAACCACAGTGTTTGACTTTCCAGTCGTTGGAACCTTCAGACAATCCATTAGCGTGGCTACTCGTACGCACAAGAACGTAACTACCCAAAAGAAAAATCCAGACACACCTGAATGCTACTCTACGTTTAAAAAATCTTAAATGAAGATGTACTGATCCTTACTTTGAAGACAAAATAAATCTTACAATTTCACGTGTTTTGTTGAAACGAATAGATTATTCAACTCTAGTTTGTACAGTTAAAGTCGTACTTTTTTAGCGATAATCCGCAAGCAGTTGGTTGTTTATCACCGTGGCTTTTATTCCCTATACTATACATCGATAGAAAGGGGTATTAACTCGTGCGTATGGGTAACACAACATCATTTCCCCTGCGGTAGCTGCAAACATGCACGAATAGATCCCAATGCGGCACCTGAGTGACTGCATCGAATCTCTCGACGACCTACGGAGTCGGGTTTATACCCGTTGGTTTCATGTGGGGTCGAATGGGATCGTCGAGGGTCGAGCAAACATTGAAATCCTTTAAAGCCGAGCACACTTTCACGAGGAAAGTCACCACCCCGTGTTACTAGAATCTTTCGCTCTAATCTACTTTTACCGTTGGATGAAAACTGGCTCAAAAAAACATAGTGTACCACTCAATCTCCAAGTATTGTATCCTTTGACTTTAGGTAAATTCCGTTCAAGTTGGGATATGGTAATGGGTCATTTGATACTAAAACGATTCTAAATTACTAGAACTTCAGTCAATAAATGCAAGCTATCAACAGTGGATAATGTTATTTTGCAATTACGGGAGAGTTGAAAGATAGAAATGAAAATATTCTAATTTATGAGCGACAGTTTGCATAAAGTTTAAAGTTTAAGCGTCCCTCGGAGTTAAAGCTCATGGTACTACTTTCCCATGAGCCTCTCCCATTTCGCTCTTATCTCTCTTTTCCATACACTGCTTTACATTCGCTCGTTATTCGTGGTACTGTTATTCTTTTACACAATGCTCGATGCACTAGAGACATGCACGTGTTCGCACGATGTGATCTTCTGCACTTATCAGCGAAGCTCACGAAGAAGATAAGAACCTGAATGCAGATTGTGACGAGGTTCTCAGCCGCCAGCCGATGAGTGCAATATTGTTTATTCTGGACAAACAGTTTCCTGTCCACGTAAACAAAACGTAAAACCTCTTGCTATATTATATTCTGTACTATTTTTTTACTCCTACTGTCTTCATTTATTTATAAATTGAACTCTACTTTTGTAGGGTATTTTTTCTAGTTCCTACAGCCTATTTCTCTCGGATAGAAAATCTTGTAGCATTTTTCATTTTCCATTCCAGTTGATGATAAAGCAATTATCGCCCTGCATAGTACTAACACATTTTCCTAGTTATGTAATTATTATGCAACGCAGCACTCAGGAAATGGAGGTGAAATTAATAACGTTCCCATTATGTCAGGATCGATATTCGTTTACGGTAAAATAAACATTTTACGTAAAACAGAGGCACATTTTCAGAGTAAACAAGGTATAATTGAATTTGAAGCATAATTTTTAATTTATATCAGATAGAGTATTTGACTGTGACCTTGTTTTCTGTCGTAAATAGAGAAACGGAAGATGAAGGATTAGTGGGAAAGAAGTTGTTATGCGAACCGGAAAAGGAATTGGCCTTTGGAGTCGGCCTTAGTGGCGGCTCTTATCACTTGTTCTATAGCCTAAGGGGCCGAATGACACTTCCGCCGACCAACCAATGAACTAGATTGGATCTATCTGCGATTTTCACCCTGTCGCTTACTCCTAATATCTCTTCCCCTCGACAATAGCTGCCGCGACATGATTAATGCACGCTACGGTTCCAAAGTCTCTGCGATCGATGCCTCATCTTTTGAAGGGTTGCCCTAATTCCGAGATAACCCCAATTTTAGGGATAATCAAACAGACGAATATTCCGAAAGAAATAAAAAAAATACATAACGATGTGATAAAAAAGAACTAAATAAAGATATAAAAAAGTACGGAAAGACATGAAGATGTGTAATCAAGATTCATGGCCACGAAATTATTCGGAAGACAAATTCATAGTAATTAATACTAGGAATATAAAAGCTACAATCAATATTTATTATAAGCAATTTTAATTCAACCCAATTAAAACACAAGTATTCTTTTTTTTTAGAAAAGTTTTTAAAAGACGATTCTCCGGCAAACTGACACGATTTCCGGCGCATTGACTGGTCCTGAATTAGAAGCCAATCCATTAGTCGAAGTGGGGCATTTTTAGAGGAACTAGGGTGACCCTGTTAGACGAATCCATCAACTTCCGGCCAAAGCTCGAATCTCTACGCGACTCAGCACTTTGTTCGATTCGTTTTGACGGTCAGCTTTGACGGATATTAGCCACTCAGATATCGAATATCCATTCTCCATTATGTTCTCGGTTTCCGTTTTTCTGCGATAACAGGACTCAGATATGCGTTTACATTTACAAAGTAGCAGATAAATGAGGAAAGAAAAATATTTTCGGATAATTGAAATCATAAAACACCGACAGATAAGGCAAATCAGAGCATGGACGTTTGTTCAAGGCAATGTCCTTGTTACACCACATATGTGAAGAAAAATTTCTAGAACAGACTGTTTACGTCTCGGTCAGGTTTTTACGTTATGTTATTGTATTTTCCTCTTGCGCGTCTTCTTAAAGATAACAAAAAAAAGGGGAAATATTGACAATGTTACCGGGAAAAGTAAATATTTTCGGAATAGGGGTGAAAACATTTAATCAAGAATATGAAATATTTCTTCCTTTGAAGCAAATTCTAAAAACGATAAAAAAATTAAATATGTTTAATTGTTAAAGTATTTTATGCCTGCCTTGAAATAATAATTTCCACGAATATAATGTCACATTTAGACTGATTGTTTGACGTAATTCAAAAGCAGGAAGCTCCTATCATTGTATGATAAACGCGAAACGACTCACGGTCATAGTGAAAGCAAAGTGCGCACTTTAAATCCTTTAATTGAAAAGAATGTCTGAATTCATAGTCAAAAGTAATTTATTAATTGAAAGTATTCAAAATTTTTTTCGACCGGATTAACAATAGCTATTCAGGAATATTTTTCCCAAGGTTTATTATTCTGCAACTGCTGATGCAGGGTGCATGACAAAATGCAATTCAAAGAGCTTTGTTTAGAATGTGAATTTTAATCTTAACCCGCATTTGTTTATTTTATTTGTTTAAGGTCGCTTATCAGAGCGAGAGGAGAAATGCGAGAGGATAAAAAAATCGCGGCAATTTGAGAAGGTTTGAATAAGCATTATGAGACTGCTCGCTTTTTCATTAGAATAGACTGGGGCAAGATGGTCGTGTGGCCGGACGCGAATAATGAGACATCAAGACTGTCTTTTAATTGACCGCGCCCCTTTTCTTTCTACTGTCATGTCGGTAATTGAGCAATAATCTCAAACGATTCTATTCCAAGGATTAATCTCCCAATCTCCGTGAGAACAAATCAAACTGCAGACTTTTCATTTCAGGTTTAAAAGAATATATCTTTGAAACTAAAATACTTTTCTCCAATACTTTTTCTCAATAGGAAGAAAAAGTAGTAAAAGGAAGAAAAAGTAATAAATAAAGTGCACTTTAATAAGCGAATGAACGGTTTTCTAGTTGACACTCCCGGTTTCGGATCTAAAACTCTTGAAAAATCGAATCACGTCCTAAGGAACAGCGTTCAAAGCGAGCTGTCATCTTTTTCCTGAGATCTTCGATCAGGGTGGCTGCTGTAGCCGCAATTTACTTCCGTTCGTTCAGGCCTGCTAGCCAACCACGTCCCGGTGCATTTCCACGCATTTTAATCAGAATGTTCTCGAGATAAATATAGCTTCCTTTCTGATCGTTTTCTAGTTGGAGACTCCATTAGACGTTTCTTTCGTGTGAGAAAAAGAAAAGTATAACGATATAAAATAAAAATGAAAACCGGAAATATTAGTACAATAGTTTCAATTGATCTCAAGTTATGCAGAAATCTGCTTCTCTCTCTCTTTTAAATCTCGATTAAAATAAGCTTCCTATCGATAAATTACAATCTATACTCTCATAAATCATTCACAATCAATTTTTAAGCTCGTTCATAAATTAAAGAAGAATAATGGGAGAGTTGGAAGCAAATTAGTGTTTTTACGAATCATTTGATGAACACGAATTCAGGATAAAGTGAATGTCATGTGGAACTTCCCACGTAATACACTATGCTCCCACGAGGAAATAAATCAGTCGTACTAAAATATCGGTGGGCGCCAGTTTCCTGTCTCTCAGGGCAAGAACCGAGGGTGTTCTCTATATTTAATCGGAAGAACATTGCTTGCAGCCCGAATGGTCATATATTTCTTCGGGGTATCAGAATATCTTCATTAATGAGTCTCCATGAAGTGATTTTTAACAGATGAAAGTCATATCTAATTTAATTATCATAAAAAGCGTGCGTAGAATAACTATGTGTTTAAAAGGACTTTTATCTCATAAAAAGTCATTCGATTTTAACAACGCGCACCAGATTTAATCTCCCCCCTCAAATTCTAGATTTTCTCCTATGATTCGTAGAAACACCTTCTAGATTTTCCATCTAAAAACACTTCTATTTACGTCACAGTCGATCTATGTCAACGTTGAGAAGCCAAAAAGATCCGTCACGCTGAATCGCGTCTGAGAAGCGAAAGAAAAGTCACAGCTGAAGTTCTCGAGGATTATTCGAATGACAGAGGGCGACAGGGGGTGAAAAGTAGTGGGGAGGAAGGAAAACGGTGAAATGTGAAAATCAGATCTATATTTATCAAAGTAGACTTCATGGGCACCCTCGGTGCGTTAGAGCGTCGACTCTTCAAGATATTCTTAGCGGCATGATTCAAGTACAAAAGTCAGCCATTGAGCTAGCAGACGAACGACCATGTTTCAGGCCAAGATTCTCGCCTCGTAAACCTTGTAATGTCACGTGCTGCCGTCACGATTCTCGAGGCGCTCATCCGCAACTGAATTTATAATTTCTTTTTTTTTTAAGCTTCAACTATTGCGAAAGCTTTGAAGAACAAAAAGAGCTGCACTTAAAAATTTTCTGCAAAAAACAATACCTGCTTAAAAGTGAGGGGTGGAAATATAAGTAGCAATTGGAGACTTTTTTCTGCCTCTGCTTGCAAGCCCTTGTTCACAATATAGCACTTTTTTCCCTCTCATTTCACCATAAACGCCCAATTCAATAAGCATAACGACGATGAAAAAACGAATGGCGGTCTCGCCACGTACCGCGGAGGGATGAGAGAGAAATCTTATTCTTCTCACAGGGTCGGAGGGTAAGGGTGCCTATTTGTAAGCACACCACCCACGAAGTGTACAAGGGTGTGGCTGAACGGGTCTTGTCGAAGGTGTGAGGGTGCATCCGAGTCGTCAAACACCATCGTACGGGCTCGAGGGGGCGGCTTGTGTACCCTCATAAAATGACACCCTGTCTAATGAGAGAGAATAACTGTTAGTGTGGTCAACCTGACCCACTTTTGACATCTTTATTTTTCCCTCGTATCGATTCTGAACAAACCCACATTTTATACATATGGCATGCTGCTCAATCTTTTGTTCATCAAGTTTAGGAGCGTAAATTCGTTTTTGAAATAGTTATGTGTTTTGTAATGAATTACTTACTTAATCTAATATCCGTTTCCCTTTACATTTGCCTTAACTTCAATTTCACCAACTAATCATTTATTATAAGTTTTTTTATTGAATGAACATTCGAAGAAACGGAGATTTAGTCGAATAATAATTCGGGTGCATAAAAATTAGAGCAATCGTTGATTCGATAATATGAAATTTTTTCAAATGAAAATTATGACAAATAGAATTTGGGGAATATTAATTCATGCGCCTCTTTGTAATGAAGTGATATGAAATAAGGCGTTTCAGAATAAGCGAGGATTGTATAAATATGTTCTGATTATATCGACATGAAATCTCGGGGCTTATTTAACACCCACGGACCCCTCGATATTTTTACTTCTCGAGGCGTAGTTCTTTTTTCTCGAGTCCATTAAGATCCTCTATTCCAGTCTCTTAAGTCCAAAAAGTCCTCTCTCTACAGAAATCCAAGGGCTCGTGCCAAGTCATTTCTAGGGACAACTAATAACTTATACAGACATAATACACTTTCATCTGCATAAATGTACATAGAGAATACATATAAATTTATATTGCATGTGTGGGTATTTGTACGTATACTCCATCATAGGATACGCCAGTTTCCGTTGTTTGTATTATATCGTACGCCCACAATGCACGCCCTGTTATTCCTGAGTACACGGGGTTGGTCGTGGCATTTGCCACAAGACTCGAGGCACGAAATCTCGAGGCCAAGTTTCACTTCCTATTGTCGAAATACATCCACAGAACTGTCTGTCGCAAAATCAATAACCGTCCCTCAGTTCGAAGAAAGATGAATGCTGTTAAGGCACTGACCTAAATAAAATGTGGCGTTTGTATACTCAGTTGTGGGGGTCCTTAAAGAGGACAGGCGAAATTACTTCCCGTATAGAAAAATAAGAGTAATATATAGATAATGAAAAAGGTATACATTTTTATGGGCGTTGAAAGTATCTGCAGGTTAATATTTAGTGAATTAATTTGATTGCGACTGCAATTGTGATATATTCGAAAGAATTCATTTCGTATTATTCCAGCCTACATGCGACATGAATATTTAAAAGGTGCGATAGGATCAAGCTGCTATAATGAAACTTTGACATTTCACGCGACAGTCCCTTTTTGGTGAACGTTGCCCTTTATTAAAGATAAGAGAATGCTCGGAAGGAAAAGAATAGGAAACAAAATATAAATTCTTGCATTAATGGGAAAAAATTGACAGTTCAATTATAAAGTGTTACTACACTCAATAACTAATACTACATATGATACAATGACCTACATTAATAATCTCTGTCATGTCGCATGGAATTTCAAACAGTCCTTTCCCTTTGACGTCCGACTAGAAGTATGAATCACTGTATTTGTTAGCAGGGAATTCCTCACGATGAACTTACACGAGTCAACGATGTGAAATCGAAAATGTCACGGGAAATAATGATTTGTCGACACAAGGAGGATACAGTTATGCAATCAAATAACGAAAAGGTTTTTCTACTATACTTTCGTGAGTCGTTAGTCTACTTAACTTCCGTCTACAAGGTGATGTCACACAGTGAAAATGACAGCAACTTCTAAGGCGCAAAGTTCCGAACGTCTGATTAGCAGTCCCTTAACCCCAGGAATGCCATCCGTCATGAGGATCGGGGTCCTTTGGGCCCCCATGTGACTTCGGTTCTCGAAATTTGAACGGAGACCACACCGCGACAAAGAAGACCCCCTAAGTCCACCACCGCTTCTAGATTTATTTTATTCAAATGAGAAAGTCAACATTTTACCATCTTCCACTCAAAAGTGCCGCCGCATCTTATTATTAGCCGATTCGTGGAAGGTGTGCCACCTTCGTCGATTTTTGTGCAAGTGCAGAAACTAGACGGAAGGTTGAAAGAAGAAATTTCACCGAATGTTCATTTCGTAGTCTTTTATTGGCATTCTCATTTAGAATAGAACCTCTCTCATTTTTTTAAAATGAAAATGTGGCTTTTAAATAATGCTTCCTTTGTTAATGATTCTCATTGTCTCGTATTTAAGAGAGGACATAATTTTTTTTTCTCATCCTTTTGATCCTGAATGAAAGACTGTACGCCGTTCGTCACGCGTGCCCTTAATGGGTGTGCGTATGCAAGAGAATAACCACTTTCATGGGTGTCTCTTCTTTTGTTTGACTCTTTTCCACGCATCCCTTATTTTCTCTCCTGACATCCTGAGTTAACAATATATTCAAGTTCTGTCATTTCGGATGCAAAAGGTGGTTTTTAGTTTAAAAATCATGCTTCAGTATTCCTATTGTTTGCTGTCATTACTCGATTACAAAATTGCATTACAAATTGAATTAGCTCACTGACTCGGTGACTTTCACAGAAAGCGGAAGTGAACATTGTTGAAACTAGAAGTGAGAAATTTACCCTGTGCTCGCACGCAGAATATAACGTCACGCTTATTGTTTGGTTAGAAAAGTGGGTCATACTCTGTACGTGTAAGAATGTAATCCGCAGATGTCGAGCAGCTGTCGTCCAAAATTGAAACCGCTTTTGCGATTGGACGCTTCCGGCCAAAGAGGTGAATAGGCCACTCGTGATTTGTTGGTCCATCGGAAAGGCGGCAGCTGCCCTTAGATTAAGGTCCCAAAGGATCCTGAAGTAGGTGGGTGGTACTCTTGTATGTTCAACAGGGCCTTACAGGGGTGTGAAATAAATGAGGGTGAAATTTGAATCTCGAGGTGTGGCGCGTGCTCAGAATATGCCAATGAAATTGGAGTAAAGCCTTATGTTCCTCATTTCTGTCAACATAACACTTTTAACACGATTGTGAAGATTTAAATTAGATCCCTAATTTAAAACGATGAAAAACGATTGTGCATAAATCAAGTTTCTATTTTCTAGTACAGAGATTAAGATTAAGCTAATATTGTTAGTAGAAAATCGGCTCGTATAAAGTCTAAATACGACCTGTGAAGGGATTAATCGGACGTGTGTCTACCTGATGCATTCGTATAATAAAAGGGCGGAGTCATATGTACAGGAGGGCGATTATTTTCAATGCAAGCGCATTCGACTCACACGATTTACCATGACGAGATCCCAAAAGATTAATCTTTCTTCTTTTATTGCACCCGTTAAGTACATCAGGAAAAACGTCCATCAACCTCCAAATAACGGGAATAATTCTCGTTCGAAAATAACTTCTGGAATTAGTTCGGCAAACAAGAAAAAAATTGACAACAGAACTTTTAAAACATCGTATAAAGACTGATCGAGTTTCCAAACGAAATTTTTATCGTTTCACGAATATTCGATGGAGTCCATTTCCAAGTTAAAATATCATGAGGTAAATTTTGTTTGGAATTGATTAAATTAGTCAGCTTTGAACTTTGGAGCCAAACCCTCTGTTACGGTTTCACGAAACTTTCTACTCACATGAGTGATATCGATTATTCCCTCTGATAGTGTCACTTGAACGCAGAGTGATATACCCTGTGTCGGTAAATTAACAAGAGAGAGACCTTGGACAAGACTAGATAAATTGTAAAATTAGTTAAATGGCGTGTAATGATATTCTTCGGACATTCGAAAGTCATTGCTTCCGGAAATATGGTGAATTGTATGCGCGACGGCGTGACGCGTGTCTACGCATAATTTTCAAATGTGTAGGCCACTCCATGGTTGACACGTCTCACCCCCTAAAATGTCTCTCACCAGCATGGGTCCATTCAATGACAAGCGTACATTACTAACTTTCCACCTGTATGCATGGGAAGTGCACTTTTCTTGCATAATTTCGTGATGCTGCGTGAGAAGTTGTTTCTAATGAGAATTTATTATCATATATAAAGTAGAGAGTCTGAAAGACTTCATAGGAGCTACAATTATTGCAGAATTATAAATTTGAACTATTAAAAACTGTAGAAAACGAATAAACTAAGAGAACTGACGATGTTTTGTCCAGAAACATTTTTTGCTTATTTTTCAAACATAAAAGGCCAATGACATGATCAGACACAAAAGGATATCTGCATTTTTATCAGAGTTTCGTGTTTTCTTTGAGGATTTAATCCTGAGTGGACCAAATCCCTGACAAAGGATTTAGATATTCCTTTTTCGTGCAGGCCAAAGTCCACCGACACGCGAAAATCTTTGCACGCGAGGATCCCTCCAGCCTGGCGCCAAGCAATAATAACCCTTCACCCACGCGGCAAATGTCTTTTTGCAGAAACGACTTCGCCAAATGGTCTCAGCCTCTGTTGCTGCACAAACCATTCCATATAACTCCGACTCTAAAGTGTAATAAAAACAACTTTCAAGGACTTAAACTGCTTTCATGTTCTCAATTGGTAAAGAAAACGCAATGAAAATAATATGTTTCCCACCTCGTTTGTCACATAATCTACATTTAATGTTTATCTGATAAGATGCATCTTTCTATACGTATTTAAATCAACAAAATATTTCTTGCGCAAGGAAAACCTGATTTGTACTTTTTTTTAGAAGAGAGAAGCCTTTTGATGAAAAAACTTGATACTTTGATCCAAAATAAAATTTCCTGATCGAGTTACAATCTGGAGTTTAGATCAGGATCAGATTTCAGGCGTGAAACTGGCAGGTGCTCGTTTTTCCGACTGCGATTCCTCCAGTCCTTAAAAAAATGTAGGAATAACGAGAGCTTGAAAAAATAATGAGAGTAATTGAGTGTCCCCATGCAAGAACAAGACATAGATTTTTCTAGCCCGGTGGCGTTGGCCCCTGACGACTAAAAATCGAAATACGAAATTTTGAATTTTAAAACATAGATTATTGTAGATAATTATATTCCGCATCTTTTTTTCCTTTGCAAAAAGATCATAACTTTTTTAGATTTTTCAAAAATTGCAAAAAACTCTTTTTTTTGAAAGTCAATTTTTAATCCGATTTTTGTCTTCAACTCGTGTTCAAATCCACAGTTTTCGGAATTTATTCATAAAATTTGTAGGAAGCATTCCTTATAGTGTTGTTGTTATGACGGTTAGCGATAAAAATTTTCAACTTTATTCATAACAATATAAAAAATTATTTTCTAGGCTATTTCATAATTCGTTCCACAAAACGTTTGAGCGTTTCGTTTAT
>UCOH01006188.1:0-49440 GCA_900474275.1 Synergus japonicus
TTTATATTGTTATGAATAAAGTTGAAAATTTTTATCGCTAACCGTCATAACAACAACACTATAAGGAATGCTTCCTACAAATTTTATGAATAAATTCCGAAAACTGTGGATTTGAACACGAGTTGAAGACAAAAATCGGATTAAAAATTGACTTTCAAAAAAAAGAGTTTTTTGCAATTTTTGAAAAATCTAAAAAAGTTATGATCTTTTTGCAAAGGAAAAAAAGATGCGGAATATAATTATCTACAATAATCTATGTTTTAAAATTCAAAATTTCGTATTTCGATTTTTAGTCGTCAGGGGCCAACGCCAGCGGGCTAGAAAAATCTATGTCTTGTTCTTGCATGGGGACACTCAATTAAAGAAACGGAAAACATCCGAATCCCTTATATAGAAATACCGTTGTGATTATTCCTAAACATCAAGGATATATGTCAGTTTTTTCATGTTATTATTCCGGATATACCCTTCTGTCGTTATAATAATCTAGGAAGCCCATAGCTGGAATTTACGTGTACGTTTGTAACTGGGTTCGTCGTCAACAAATTGCAAATGTGTCGCCCAATGTGCACACGGTCCATTGATCACTGGCGTCACGAACTTGGCGCCGGGGTATTGGCTCGAGACTCCATCAAATTCAAGCTTCATTCATACAAGGAAAAAGAGTATCCAAGAACGAAGAATCAGTATTTATATTTTTTGTAAAAGTGCATGATGCTTTTTGCTCTTGGAACTTAGATCTCTACTTTCAAGGCTTAGCGTTTTCATTTGGTCTGAAATGTTCACATAAAAGTATTCCTTATAGTCAAAACGTAAACTACGTATATATAAATGCGTTTCCACTGCTAGATTCTAGTCTGTTGCCTTAAATGGCTTAAATGGAAATGTAGCTTAACCGCAAACTCTATAGAGAGTAACCATACCTTCTCGAGAATCCCTGAACTTGACATTAAAGCGATGAAGAATTGAATGATCATGCTTTAAAAAAATTTATAATGGAATTGTGATGATGTGAATAGCATATCAGATAAGATATTATAGGGTGAAGATCTCTTAGATGATATGCTGAGTAAAATCTAAGTTTTGTACACGAACTTTGAAATTGTGATGTGAATGCTGCTTTAGTAAATAGCAAATCTGAGGTCTTAACTATGATGGGGAGAGTCAAACCATTATTATTTACTAAACGTACTCTGAGTTGAGTTTTCAAACCCTAATCTTGGGGTGAATTCTTCCGAACCATCAGAATCTGACGTCGTGCCAAATCGTAAGCGTTCCGACCTTCCTGTATATATAGCATGATGATAGATGGAAAAGGAGTGAATAAAACACGTTTCAAATTCACGTAATTCTATTAATGTTTTCAAACATTTGTTGTACCACTTGATTTTTGTAATATAGATACAAATTTAAAAAGACTAGTAGACATTCAAAAAAGTTTAAGACATTTGTCAGCTTGCGACGATATCGTAAGACAGTGCAGGAAATCCTACACCTAAAAAGAGGAAGTGTAGAAGAGTTGAGAATGTTGGAATTTACTCGAGTCTCTGTAATTACTTGAAGGTAACTAAGTGTCATTTGCAACACGAAACAACCGTCGTTGCACTTGCAATCTTGCATATAGCGAGGCTACAAGAATAGATAGAATCTGAACGTTGAGCGTCAGTCAACGACTGGTTCGTTGCAGAATCACTTTAAAGATTGCTGACGTCTAATAGATTATAGAGTGATGTGACAAATTATCTTATACTCTCCGGTAAGAGTTCTAGTCAATTTTAAATAATTATAGGAAGTTGATTTGGCGGATTATTCATATATTTTCCAATCAATATGGATATTTTTAGCCTGATAAATGAAAGAAGGAAAAATTTGGATTTTTTTTGGCAATAGTAGAAGAAATTCCATATGCGACGTAGAGGGTTCTTCTTTTTCTAAGTGTCTTTCTATTCTTTTTTTTCGCTTCTTACGCAAGCAATCGAGTGTTTAAGCTTAGATCGCCTAGGTATTTAGGTGTGTGCGTGGGGATTCCTTATGGCGCCGGTCGTCTGCCGTGCTTACACACACTATGTTTCTAGATGCGTGTATACATGTCGAATACTAAAACGCATCAAGATGTCAGACAACGAGAGAAATGAGAAACCTTCCGAGTTTAACCTCTCTCTCAATATCAGACTCTACATGATGCCCGTTCTTAGTCAGTAGCGTAGCACGAACTGATGATGCTTTTCTTCTTTTTTATCTTCTTTTTTATTCTTTTCCAGATGTGAACTGGAATTTTTATTTACCAGAAAGGATATTTTTCCCTTTATTTCAAATTAAGTATGAGCAAAAATGAAAATAAATTAAATCAGAGGACAGGTTATATTACAAGAAAATTGAAAAAAAATTGATTATTAAAGTTGAAAAACTAATACCAAAATAAAAATGAAATAGAGGTTTTCATTTAATAAATATGTTTTTGGCAAGGCGGAAACGATGACATCATGGATGCAAAATTGAGTATAAATATGATGATAGAGTCAGACGGAGTTTGGCAGGGTCTGCAGTAGTTACAGTCAGTTGACGTAAGTCAAGTCGTACGTCAACTTTCTGATGATTTCAATCTTTTAATTTTTTTTCAATTTAGAGCCAAGTTCGCAAATATCGGATAATAATTCTCGCGAAGTACTGAGAACTATTTTACCCTAACTCTTTCACATTTTGCTTGTTCTTAAAAATAAGGAATAACATTTTGAAAAAATTGAAGAATGAACAAACTCGGCGGAGCTCAAGACTTGTGAACAGGAAAATTGAATGACTGAAAGCAGACTATACAAGACAGAATCTAAAAGTACAAATGAGATAATGGACTTGTGCACAGATGAATAATTGGAGAGCATTGTTGAAAGTTTTCAACATATGGGCACGCCTCTTTCGCCTCATAGGCAACCACGCGTGCATACCGCAACCATGGTTAACTCTTGTGAAAGAAAATTTGCAGAATAAAACCGCCTTCAGATCTCCCCCCTCGCCTTTCATCATATTTTCACTCCCACAATCCTTAGCATTTTATTGTTTCTTTTAAAAAATTATTCCAACTATTTACATCATTAATCTTCATTATACTTCTCATAGGTACCCAACAATCCACAATAACTGTATTTTACTGCGATTTGTTATTTCTTATTAAAATAAAAGCCAAGTGGTATTTTAATACTGATTCCGGTATTAAAATGATCTCCCATATAAAATAGTCTTGTTTACAACGAATTAATAATTGTCAATCTTTGAATTATGCATATCTGGCCATGAGTAGGTTTTGACGCTCGATTCATTCAGTTTCGCAACGAAAAATCGTGAATGGGACGACGTCGCGAATTTGCGATAGTTGTGGAGGTAAACTGCTTTCTGTCAAGCAGCATGCAAACCGACTTTAGAGATCTATTCTTAAATCCCGGGTTGCCTGAGAATAGCATCTCGTAGGCGAGGGCTTCCCCAGGATTCAGGAAAGCTAACACCCTTCCCCTTCTACTATTCAACACAAATATCTGCTGTAACCTAACTCACCAATGTTTATCTACACATAGATGTTCGATGTTTATCATTACGTCTATTCTGTTCTTTGATTCTTCATCCTCTCTTCTGGTTTTCATAACTGATCTCCCTTCACAGAATTGAAGAGGCTTCTTCCTCTCAAGCTATTTTGAACTCTT
The DNA here is from genome assembly GCA_900474275.1 of Synergus japonicus. Taxonomy (NCBI): domain Eukaryota; kingdom Metazoa; phylum Arthropoda; class Insecta; order Hymenoptera; family Cynipidae; genus Synergus; species Synergus japonicus. The sequence goes on from UCOH01006188.1 coordinate 3,693, forward strand.
CGTCTAGCACGGAGTCTCTTCTAATAAAATAAAAAGATATCTAATTGGGGTTTTCCCCCTTTTCGTCGCTGGAATTTTTATTATTGATAGAAATATATAATTAAACAGGAATTTCTCTTGTTTATATAATCTATTTATTGCCCTTAGATTAATATGATTTTCTGCCTTTAGCATCCATCCATTTTGTACTGAAAACCGGTTAAATTCACTTGCAATCATTTGCAATGACCTGCAATCGGCGTACGCTCGAGTATGACATTTAAAAAATGTTCGATATAAAATTATCAACGTCCTTGATGAAGCATAACCGAAAAGAATCTCGTAAATGCATATGCATGTGTGTAAATAAAATACCACGGTAGGTGAGTTCTGAATCACTCCCTGGAGTCTGGAGGCCGATCTATCGTTTGAAGGTGTAGGAATACACATACACGTTACAGTGTTCAATATGTTCATGTTCTCAAGTGCAGAAAGTGCCTAAGCATGCAAATATAGCTCTCGAGAGTGTACTTTTTACATATATATGAGTATGCTGTATACATGTGCACAGTATGCATATTTATTTATACATACATGAGGCATTTACTACTAACACATTTAAACGAGGGTTACACGGTGTCTCGCTTGGTGGGGTTCCTGGCGTCAGCCTGTCGGGCCTCCCTAGACCCTCTTTTCCCCCCTGCGAGTCTCTTAACGCGAAGTCAGGGACGTATGCGTAAGTGACTGCCGAAGAAAACATGTTCTTCATGCTCAATTTCATATTTTCCTTATTAAAAGAATCGTCAGTTTTGTTCAAATACAGATTATTATCCTTTTTATCGCATAAGAATGTGATTTCATTCATTTCACATTTTTCTCGAATTTTTAGACCTTTGGGTCAATTTTTAGAATGTTTTAGAGTAGTAATCGGATGTGTAGCCATTAAAGTATTGTTTCTATTAATTATACAATATTTTTTGGGTATCTTTTTTGGTATATTCAAAGTTTCATTGTATCTAACCTTTTTTTGGTAATATCCGCCCTTTCCCGTTTTATACTCGCAATTTAATTTTGCTGACAATGATTTATACCTCCAGCACCTCGACTTCTCCGAGAGTGCGGACAAGCGTGATGTAATAATAAACTGCGTTGCCTACTTCGTTCCGTCATAGCCAGGATGAAAAGTGAGAATCACGAAGAAACTGCAAATTCGTCCCTTCCTTTTACTAAGAAATAACTTTATCAGTTATTTTAAGCCATAGATATAAAATATATAAATGCACATTATAATAAAGCTACAATGTAGTCAAAAATGACTGACAATTAGTAGAATTTTTCATCAGATTTCGCAATAGCTATTGTTAAAGAAGAGGCAGAACTGATGTCATTATTTTGAAAATTATAAAAAGAAATCATTTGATTTGAAATAAGTAATAATGCATTCAATTGCACGTGAAATATGCATATGGAAACGATAATTACTCAATCAGGTATATGTTGAGATTAGATTTATAAGCCTGAATTGACAGAAGCTAATTGATAATTTAATTACAATGTAGGCTCGTCGACGATGCTGCCCACCTTGGATAAATTACGAGTATTACGACCCACTAGGGATACCTACAAAGCCGGTAAAATGAGAAATGTGGCATCTATCGCGAATCTGATAATCATAGTGCGTAGGTGTATTCTTGTAAGCAAATAAATTATAACGTCGAAAGATTTTCCAAGGGATCTCCTGGCGCAAAAATAGCGCCTACAAAATGACACTGGGACGTTGGCACGACGATTATGCCGAAATGTTAGGTTTGCGTAACTTCTAACTAGCCAGACGGAGAGACAGGGTTGCTGGCTGGCGCCGAGACTAGCTGTCGTTGATTAGCTTAGAATCACTCATTTGTTAAAGCGAATTTATATTTCGAAGAGACGAAACGTAATCCTTTTAGAAGCTTTGGAAATAGTTTGAGGGACTAATAAATGCTTAGAAGGTGATAAATAATTTTAGTTATCGGGCCGAAAATGAGAAAAAGTTGGAACCTTGGGAGTCATTTTTTGCAGAGTAAGGAATTTAAAAACTTTAAAACATATTAAATTAAACCTATTTCGCAAATATTTAAACACCTAGTACCTTTTTGTCAAGAAAAAATGTGTTCTTTTCAAATTAGCCAATGTCGCTTTATATTGTAACACTTCAAACCGGAATAAATGAGTTATTGCTTCCATCTGGTATCAGATATCATATATTCTAGACTCGTTTGTATTTAAACTGGAGAACAGTTTCACTGATAATCTTTTTTTTTTTACTAATAACTGATTTTTTAATCACACGTGTGACACAATTTACTCAAGAGAGTTAATGACAGAAAGGTGCATTCCACTTAGTGGATCAGCACCACGAGGGTGAAGCGCGTTGAGAGTACGTTGACCTGAGATGTGAGTAACATAAAAGGATTTTCCCCCTGCGTATAAACTCTGAAAAATTTGATTTTCCACGCAAATGCAAGTGCAGAGTTGCAGCTAAATACATTCATTACCCAGGAAAAATCACCCATTTTCCGTATAATCTCCTAACGATTTTATGTTTGATAAAAAAAAAAGCAAGTGATTATATTATTTCTATAATAACATCATAGAGAGTAATAGTACCATTAAATGAATATAGATTATGGGACATTAGGTCTAATTGTTTCTGATGAAGTAATTAACACTCTCATCACCTTCTAGCTGCTTATATGCACGCGATAGGTATAGCATTTGAACTATACCTTCACCACTCTACCATATTCAAATTCATGCGCTTAGAATATTAGCAGCACGCTCGCGAATGATCGGCGATAAATTGTATCGATATTCATTAGACGGTTGTCAGTCATTATAGCAGCATTGCGATGGAGATTATGAATGTTAATCGGTCACCGATCAACAGGGGACACGTTCCTGAATATTCTCGGTGAATATTGAATGCGAAATGCGAACGGAATTTTTATATGTGAGTAAATTATATAGGAAGTGAATCAAGCAATTGTTGTTCAGAACGAAATCGTATATTTCTGGATCATTAGGTCAAAGTTAGGGAAGTTAAAACGAAATTGAATATTTAGATTAATTATAAATGACGTTTTCTTTTGCTGCTTGTCGTGCAAAAAGCAAATATAGTTGCAATCAGTTATGTATGTTCAACAGGTGGATATAGCGAGTTCTGTTGCGATTTTCGTTTTTATTAGAAGTAAGCATGACACAGTGACTGATGTCATGTAAACAGCAATCAAAATAGCGTAATATATTAAACTTTAATCATACATACAATAACTTTCTCATTTACAGTTGAGAATATAAATGCAAATCAAATTTTTTAATTTTCCTTTTGACTCTCGTGTAGATAAATTTCAAGTTTAAATTCCTCTCCCAAAGAAATGCTAACGAAATATTGAAAATATCAAAATTTAATCTCTTCCAAAAGATAATGAAATAATGAACACGTAGAAATATTTACATATCTCTGGATGAAAATATGGCGAGCTGACTTACTCCCACAATTAAAAAGGCGGTTGAGTTACATTTCAAATCTCTATCTTGGACTGAAAGCATCTACAGACTTGCAATTAGCATTATATCTATAGAAATCTTACAATTAGATAAAGTGAATTAGATAAAGTGAAGTTCAATAATTTCCGTATTTCTTTCGCAGTCATACCACTCTTCCTTGTTAAATACGTAGGTATTTTTCTGATCCAGAGCAAAATAATCAAACTGATTGTAACTATACCAATTTGAAGTTACTGTGCTAGTTGACGTGATCAGGGTTCATTTACCTCAGTTCTCTCTTCACTTCATAATATTCAAGGAAAAGTGATACGAAGTTATTTGACGAAACTATTTACTAATTAATTCTTAATAGGTTTGAAATGAAAATGAATATATAATTTTATCAATGCATAAGTCTAAATCATCTTTTTTGAACTTATGTGGAATGTTTCTTGAAGACTGGTGCGAGCTCAATTTAACCCTAGTTATAATTATAGTTCCGTCTATCTTATTGCGTTGGATTTCGAGTTGAGCTCTCTTACACTCCTCCCTCAAACCCTAATTGCCATTCTGTCAAGAGATTCGCTCGGTGTCTTGTTAGCTTTACCTTTTCTCTATGCTCACAAATTTAATGAGAAATGAATTGGACCCCTAAGCTAAATCAGTTTCCTTCATTTCTGGCAATCCGCCAAATTCTTCTGTTTCCTTTTGACTATATCGAGTCGTTATGACTATTAAATGCAAATACCTCATCCGATTTACGCATGATCAACTACATTCTTTCATGGAACTTTTTTACTTAAATAAATAATTCTTCAAAGCAGTTTGTTCTTTGCTCAGTTGCATTAGTGTAAATTTAACCCTCTAGCTGTTGCACAGTCAAGAACCTATTGAAGTATTGAGTCTGGTCAACTTGGTGTCGTAAAGGCTTCCGATTTTTTTCACAAATTAAGCTGTCATTACTATTATGTTCCATTCACGAGGTAGTTACGCTTGTAGTACGCAATTTGCGCTGGTGCATGGTGACGAGTTGCATGTTTGACTCGTCCACTAATTGTAAGAGACGAGTTGTAGGCGTTGCAGGAAATGATACCGTACCGACACATATATAAGTTATCTATTCGTATGCTTGCCTACAAACATATACATATAATATGTAGACACTTCATGTATTCGCGAGAACCTACACATTAACAAGAATGACGTTCTACTCTCGTCTTATCGTGACAAAAGGAATCGTTGCTAGTTCATTATCGTACTCCTTTCAAAGCAAACCTTCTCAAATCGACATCTACTGTGTTCTAATCCTTCAATCCCTTTATACTCTTTATACTGGTTATAGCACCTTTTAAAATTGCCAATGGAAATGTTTAATTATTGGAATATTATAAGAAAATCTAAAATGTAGTTAGAAACTTTTAACTGTCATCAAAAAAGGCCTTATTGAAACCGATCGTTTAGTCAATTATCGATAACAACAACGTCTTTTCTATTTTTCTGACCATTCCCTTCTCTTCGATTTTTAACCTTTTTCTCTACCAATTTAATTCTTTAGTAAGTGTATACGCATGCGTGTGAGACCATCTGTCCGGTATTTCATGGAATGAGCATAACAGTAGCCGAGGTCCTCTTAATCGTACCTGGAATCGCTTAAAGTTCTAAAAGTCGTCTCGTTCATTCTTCTTTGTTTTTTATGAATCCTTTCCTTCCTTCCATTCTTTTTTGCCTTCTCTATATCCTATTCGTCAGGAGATTCTCGATTAGCACACATATCGCGTGCTGTCGAAAGTAATTTTCTGAATTTCGGATTATTCTCAGAACTCCAGAAACATCAGAACTGAAAATATTCCGTCCTTTTATTTTTTGGAATAGAATAGTTTGAATTCTTGATTGAAAGAAAATTTAATTTCGAGGAAGCTGGTTTAATTAGCTATCTGAGTATTTATGAACCGGCGTTTTTATTCTAAAGAAATTACAAAAGTTATTTAATACTTTTCTTTATTGCTTTTTTGCATTTAAAGCAAAATTGCCCGCATGATTATTAGGATAGCGGCGATTTTCCTGCATGATTCAACGGAACATCAACAGCAATAATTTTCTCATTACGTACAAGCGCTCGCTCTGCTGCTTGTCATAATAAATATCGCAGAGCAACCATAATAGTCAGGTATGCAAGAAGCTGTTGCAGATAGACAGAAGTTCGCCAAGGGGGAACAGCTTTGCATTAATTACCTCTGCAGTTAGACTCTGTTATGTGATTCGAGTGTACTATTTTCATGACCAAAATCCTCCCAAAACGTGTTAATGATCATCTCTCGAATAAAATGATAGAAATTAATGTTCATTCAAATTATGGTATTCGAAGCAAGTTAATGAACTTAAATTTTTCAATCCAATTTGAAATGAGATCTTGAAAAATGAAATGGACCATATATAGAGAGAGAAAACTGATTCAGTTTCGCTCAACGAGATTCAAATTACCTGAAGTACCAATCCGACAGGAGATTAATGCAATCGCTGTCACAGAGCATTAGGGCTTGTCTTGTAAGGTCTGTAAGTCAAACCGATCGTGCATATATAGGACTGATCGAAGATAAGCCTATCGAATGGACTCAAAGGAACGAAAGAAGCGTGTGCCATTAAGTTTGAACTTTGATTCGTCGACGACTTCCTGCTGTTCGTAATTACCTCTGAAGATCGTGAGAGTACGTTATTGTAGAATTGTTAGACGAGAGACATTTAACGATTGCATGAAACTTTCGATCCAAAGGTAGAGGCCAATTCGTAACCCATAAATCACTTAACGGATTGCTAATGATGCGTTCATTATATGGAAAGATGTCTAAATTGACTGCAGCCATTGAACATTGCTGTATTATTAATCTCACACTAAATCCCGAATCAAAACGTTGAAACAACTGTTAATTACGCAAGAAATTGTCAGTTTATTGGTAATAAGTTAAGAGCTCTTTAAGTCAGAGTCATTATTATTTTCAGACTCGTTAACACTTTGAATTTTGCTTGCATTGGCGAAAGCAATCAACGAGATGATTATAAGACTTAAGTTATATTGTCTGGAAAAATTGCGCAGACACTTGCGTGCAAGCTGTTAAGTGCTACATAGACCATCAGACGCAAATACTTATAGATCCTTGCAGAACGGAGGAAGCATGAAGGCATACGATATGAATAATGTAAGCTTATGTAACTTCCAGTGTCACTAGCTGCGTTATAAATAGTCTGGTATTATCCAATGTCGACTCTCGGTGCAACATCACGTGGTAATTTTAAGTGCAGACAATACACTACCTTACGTGAGTGGCTTTGATCGATTTTCTATTAATTATTCGATGCTTTATTCCTTCAAGATTCCACTAACACTTGTCACACTCTTGCGAATAATTTTTTTAGGATAGTGTGGTCGAGTATATATAATAGTGTATATAGACAGTAATTGCTCTTGTTTTATGATTGTTAAAAAGAAATTTAGTTTACGATTTTAAACTGCTTTTATGGCATATATTATAGGTAAATATTTACACAAGTCCTTTCACTAACATAATCGTTGTCATAAATTATATAGGTTTCGATGATTTACTGTCGAATGATGAGGATGTCTTTCAGAGCTTTCATTTTCCTTTCTGTCGATAGTTTGGCTATTAATTCATTCGAGAATTCATTTGATAAGAGATTACAATTGTAAGTAAGGACATGTAAACCACAGTTTGAAATTAAAACAGTAAAAGCTGAGATTTCCGAAGGAAACAAACTAAATTTTCGGCACGGAATGTCATAATTACTCCTTTCGAGCATATCCCGAGGGTAATTGAAGGTAAAAGAAGCACGTATGCTGGGCATCGGAAGCAGTTCCAGGAAAAACATCGCCAGGCATTATGGATGTATTCCAAAGAACGGTTACGTGCCGTGCGTGGCAGCTCCTGTTTTCTTTTTCTCTTTTTTTTTCTCTTTTTCTTTATTCTTTCAGAGTGAAACGGTTCGGTCGTTTGGTAATTCACGTGTACCAATATACACTCGCTCAGGCTAAGGCGTACTGAGGGCCCGCAAGGAGTTCTTTTGTGGACGCCATCTTTGATTCGTTCTTAGAATCGGCAAAGCAGCCAGCAGGCAAGCGTCTCCCTCGGAACGCGTGGGCAACAATCTGTATTTTTTATCTATGGCCCCTTCTTATTCTTCTTCTTACTTCTCCTCCAACTCTTTCTCCTGTATCTCGCATCCCCTTCTTGATCATCCTTCCCCTTCATATTCTGGACCAGCAATGCACGATTCCTCGAATTTTCGCAACAAGCTCTCTTCTTTGCCCTCAGACTACCCATGCGGCTTTCTTCTTCTCACCACCTACCGCCACGCTTCTTAAGACTTTTTTCAACTCCCTTCCTCTTAAAAAGTCGATTCACGAAGTCGTTTCCTGACCTCTTTGCGGGGAAGTCTTGACTCCTTCGGGAACTGGTTTGCCCCACCCTTTGAAGATCCCCGGTGCGAAGATTCTAATTGCCCTGCAGCGCGCTAATCCGCGCTGAATTTCTTATTTCCTTTTATCCTGTCTTATTCTTTTTCTCTTTCTCTCGTTCTGGTAAAGCGTTCACGTATTCCCTTTCTGTAACCCCTCGAATTTCGACCATCTCTTTCACAGGCCTCTTACCGTGGAGGTTCCTTTTTTTTATTTGGGTACGCATGTTTACGGCAGGAAACACGATAGAATCGATAGTATTGTGCAAGTTGAATAATGATCTTTGGTAGGAAAATAAAGAAATTGTAGAAACGATTTAATTCTGAAGTATCTAATCAACTTATAAGACCTTACATGGATCCTGTGTCAGAATCTATAAGCGGAACAATATACAAACAGGGTGTTGAAAATCTAATCTGATATTGTGTAATGCTCTAATCTACAACCAAACAGAACGCTATGAAGAATGGAACTCTGGATAAAATTGATGGGTATGGGTGGTTATTTGTTATATTGAGAGGGCAGGGGTAAAAAGCCGTTGACTGCGGAGTTCTGGAAGGGAAGGCAAAGTTCCTGGAACTCCCGCCATCACATCGCGGGCCTTCCAGCCTCTCTCTTCATGGTTCACTTAATTTTCCACCAGCTCTTATTACAAGCTTGACGCTTTAGCTTACCAAGGCAAGTCGTTGCCGCGTTATCCTCAGGTCCCAAGACTCTTCTTTCCCCTCCAATAAAGTTCCCTTCCGCCACCCCTAACCCGTCCCTATCATTTTATTCCTTTTTCTCTTTCACTTTTCGCGCCTCGTGTTCTTCTACCCAGCGCTTATTACCGCTTTTGTAATTAACGTTCCTAAAGAAGCCAGCTAGTAAAAAGATCCAATTTAGAATCTTCCGGACCATCATCATCATAAATAAATGAGCTGTTGTTTAATTTTTATTATCAGTATAGATAGAATTGATATTTTCTCAAGAATTCAAGTTCAGGTCTATCTTAAAAATGTAAAATTCTTTAGTTCACATAAAAGGATTTCGTCATCAGCAGGAAAATATTCAGGGTTTAGAATTTCTAATACTCGTTTGAGTCTCGTTGCAAAGGTACGAACGACCATAAATATTTCGTGTAAATGGTTGTGTGTAAACACACTCGAAACATACACAGATATGATGTCCAAGAAGCTTTTCAATTATAATTAGACGAGCAGAGTTTGCTGACCGCGTTGGGGCAAGTACGACCAAGCAGAAACTGGTCTTCGCTGGACCCTGTAGCAAATGAATATCGTGTTTGTGTGTATATATATATACTGTATAGTATGCTATATGTATAAACAGTGTATCCTGTAGACATAATCCACAGGACGGACAGTGACCTTGCCTAGAATGTACTCAAGGCTGTTTCAAGATATACAGGCTCTTTAAGATATGATTGTGTTACCAATTAAAAGATGATTGCAAACCTTGCTCTTATTATTCACTTGGGGTCTCAACTATTCCGAAGCTACAGCACTTCAACTGCGGAAATTGAAGTTTTTTAAATTGGTAAAATTCAAATTCTCCGGCTTCCTTTTCGAGTGTGTTTACGATTACGATTTATGTCTGAAAGATTGCATATGTCATTGATGGCGACAAAAAGCGCGAATGTCATCGATCACAGATTTCTTCCTACGTCTTACCGTGATTCGCGGTAATTGCCAATCCTGTATAGGTATAATCTCTGATCGGCACGTGATCATCTTTTTTTTGCTAATTGGCTTGCGATTTGTTGACAGCGAGAAGCTTACTTTTCCCCCAGGCCTTGATATCCAGATTCCTCGCTCGCCCTGAACTTGGGTATTTTTACGCGACCTCGCCGAGTCGCTTCCAAGAAGGTGAGATCGTGCTGAAAGCAATCGGTTATTTCGACCCGAGTGATTCCACAGAATCATCACGGATCTCCGTGTCTTTTATCGATAGGAGTTCCCAGAACATGTCTCCTTCTTCTCAATTTCTTTCAACCTTTGTTGGGTGAATAGTTGGGCAATTGTTACCCGTTATTAAGAAAAGATCGTCTAAGATATATTATGTATATATATATATATATATATATATATTTTTAACAATCTCTATTCTCCATTTCAGGTGGATCCGTTTCTGATGAAGATGTGAAGGACGCTGGGATTTGCCAAAAATGGCGGCAGGAATTGGTGAGTTGATTTCTAAATATAAACAATAGGTATGACAAATATTTATATATTTTCTCAAAGAATCCATGATTCATTCGTTAGTCGAAAACCCAATATTTTTTCATTCAATTTCTTGGAAAAAGAAGTTTGATAAACATCGAACTATTTGACAAAACGGGATGTGGGATAAGATTTGAAAACAATCTTATGCTTCCAAAGTTAATCTTTAGAATTGATAAAGATGCGTATTTAATTTATTTACATATTGAAGACATTTCTTTAATTCAAAGACCGTAGGCTGTATTTATTTTAACATAAAATTACTTTATGGTAAATCCTTGACCGCGAGGGTAATTGCAAAAAAGTCTCGTGTCTCGTAACTTCTATCAATTAAACGCCGTAAATCTGTTAATCAATCATTAATGATGAAAGACTATAACAGTTGTAAGAATATGATTTCTCAGAGTTTCTGACTCACTTCGTGCTACATAATGTTCACGTAACCGTGCATTCTTTCCTATCAGGACATTTTCCAAGAAATATGATCGATCAGGATAATCTTTTTTTTTTTTTTTAATACTTTATTAATTGATTGTATCATTAAAATTTGCTTTTTCTAACATTTTTCATAAACTGGTCATTTGTTTGACAAGTTCCTCAAGCTATAAATGTTTTTTCTGAATGTAAGCTTAGAAAGTTGGTAGACTGCTCTTATATACATAAATATAGTTTGAACTTCTTCCTTCCTAAATGAATTCAACGTATGGATTGAGCGTATAGATTTCATAGACATAGATCGAATAGAGATCGCACCGCGTGCAGGTACGCATTTAAACGCGAATGGTACATACCACATAACTGTACTCATAAATTCTAACTGTAAATCTTCGTCGAGTGTCTGCCGTTCGAACTCGTAACGACTAATTGCCGACAAGACGCCGGCATGCGATTGCACCTTAAAGCATCCCTCGTTTCAGAAGTTCACAAGTCTCGTGAAAGAATCGCGAGTTGAAACCAGGAAAACAATGCAAAAACTGAAGGCCATTTCTTGATTTTCTAAGAAGCAGATGGTTTTTCAATCGTAGCATATTTACTTAAATTTTCTGTGGCATATATAATAAATATAATAAATATAATCGACATATAATAAAATCATAAAAATTTAATTTAACTGAGAATCAAGAACGCAGTGATCAATCGACTTTGACTTTGAATATACTCTGGACCAGCATATTTTAAATCGATTGCTTACGAGTACTCTGGTTTGGCTACTTGCCAAAGAATTTGCATTTCAAGTTTTAAAAATTTAATATTAAAATGTTGAATGCTGCGTCATCAAATTCCAAAACAAACATCGTTTATTAAAAGTGACAATTTTCTAATTCTCTCGTTCTATATCAAAAAATATAAGAAATGGCGTCTTTAAAAATGGGAGATCCAAATCAATATTCAAAACAAAACACAATATTTTCTCAGAGTAAAAAGAGAAAAATTTTAATATTAGAAATTTCTTAAATAAATTGATAGATATATTTTTGAAAGAATTTCCTCTGAATTGTGCCACTGCTTGCTATATTTCCACCGAAATTTGAAAATGACAGATAACATTCGGCGTTTTACGATTTGACGGAATAATGTTTAAAGTCATACAACATGTCAGAAACGCCCTGGTCGAAAGACTGTCAAGCTGCCAAAATTCCGTCACTCTTTGATGTATCATGCTATCAAGTACACATGTGTTTTCAAGCAAACGATTTTATAGTAACGACAATTTTTCGAGTTATGGGACCAAGGACCATTGTTCTAAGTTTAATAGAAGGTTAAAAAATGTCATGCTTTCGATATTTACTATAGCATTTTGAAAAATATTATCTTCACAAAAATGGTTTCAAATTCTTGAACGTAAAACAATGGAAACGTGGCAATTATAGATGAAAGAGATTCTTTTTTACTTTTACCAAACATATTTATTATATGGAATTCATATAATATAATAGTTGATTTTTATATAGTTATAAAGAGTCAGATCTGACTATTTCAGTGACTCATTTTCGAGGCCGAGTGCCTGGACTCGCTCGTGCCTTTCATTTTATTATTACTATTTTCTTATTCTCATACCAAGCGAGTAGATTACGAATTGGTCGACCTCGTGCCAAGTCTCTTTATGCAATCTATTTCCGCCTAAGGGATGGTACATTGCAGAATATTTGTAACATTCATCTCCTTAGGTTCCGCTCATTTTCATTTTCCTCTAAACGAAAACCGAGAAAAAAAATTTTCTTTATTGCTAATTGGATAAAAATACTCTAATTCAAACCTTTGAAATTTAACGTCTCTTTTATTAAAAGTTAAAACTTTCAGAAGTAAGAAGTTGGCAAAATTTAATTGAGCTAATCGACGTAATCTCAATTTAAATGCTTCCAATCTGGATGTATAATTAAAACATTAAAATGGGAGTTCTGCGGGATTTTATTTGAAGTTTTTTTACTTTGGATTTGAATCAAGATGAATTTATCGGTCAATAAGGAAAATAAAGGAGAACAGCAGGCGCCAGACATCTATCGTCTGCGAAATTAATCTTGCTCTTGCTGTGGTGAACTGTGAGCCGCACTTAATTAACCTCGGATCGACTCATGACTGCATTTAGGATTGCGAGGGATCCATTCCGAGTCGATGAAATCGATCGTCAATGGACGTCACGTTCTTCTCCTCCTTCTGCTCGAGTTAACTTCAACTCCCTTTTCTTCTTTTCCGACAAGAACTTCCACTAATTGCAGTTCCAGGGACCAGGATACGCCCTAACCTTACCTGAGAACTTTTTAAATGTAATTACTTTTCTATTAATCAAGAATAGGCTAATATGCAATGCTAAATTGCAGTTCAAATCATTTATTAAGATTTGCAATGACAAATAATCTTTAAACTTTACTCGAAGTAGTACAAAAATTTCAAGTGGAACAAGACAGGTTTAGTCAGACATCAAATGAAACCAAAATTATTTTCCAATTTACGTTCTAAAGCAGATATCTAAGGTAAATGTCCCAATTTGCGTTTACCTTATTACTGCTTTCAAAGACCAAAATATAGGAAATCGGGAAAATTGTGTTTTCACAATAAAGTTTACGAAGGCGTTTTCAAGTCTCGTGCTCTTTTTTAAGCGTAAGGTGGGAAGAAACTTTTCTTGGAAACTGTTCGTTTCCAAGAAGACAGTTTCTTTCTCGTAATACGACCTTCGATGCTTCGATGTGCAATCTTTTAAAAATCTCATGCCTCTCGTGCTTTTGTTATTTATTTCCGTGAAAAGTACAATACAAAGTACTTTATAAAACAAATATAAAATGATAGAAGTGGTTTTTTTTATGAATGTTGATTATAACAATATTATTTTATTTTAGTCATTCTTCCAAATTGTGAAGGAGATAACAGCATATGCTAATTAGATTGTCATGCTGATGTCGATTGAAAAATCACCTTCACCTGTGAGTGACTAATCCCATTACTAAAGACAGACATTTTATTAACTTTTGACTCATAACGTTTCTGCATAAATCAAATTGATTTTCGACGAAATAATAACAAGTTCTTGCTGTTTCTTTCTGAAGTCAAGAAACGATAATTATCTTTGCTTACACAATTCTTCTCAAAGAAACAGGAAAATAACGCACCAAATTCTTGGAGGAAAAAATATACACATAAAATGATATCAGTCAATCGTGTTTTGTTTTCCTACCTTCTTTTCTGGCAAAAGTAAATCACTTTATTAGCTCTCATATAGAAATCGAATCCGGAATCCATTCGGGATCTGACTAGGGACTTTGAAATTTAAGGTTGCCCGATCAGGAATCGATCACACAATCTGTCCACAACCCGGTTTAAAACTTTTTGTTCAGGAGACTATTTGATCAGTTAATTTGTTATCAAAACTAGTTAGCAATTATTCAAAGTAATCATGCACTTTGATTCAACTAGTTTTATAGTTTGCAGAACATTAGTTAATTTTGCAATTTGGAAGTAAAATATAGGAACAAACCTGAAAATAATGAGAGTAGAGTATTTTTTCAAGTTTTCCTGACTTAAATTAAATGTTAATAAAAAAACTCAATTGCTCATTTCACACACAATTGGCGTAATTCTAGAGAAATGGGTTAAGATCTGAAGAATGTGGAGGATTCTCGATGCCAAGAGTGGATTTTCCAGGAATCTGCAAGCGAATCCGGTCGCTTCTGCGGGAGTAGTTCAAGGAAAAGAGAGACAGATTGAATATAAGGGTGAGAGAGAGGGGGTGAAAATCGCAGAAAAAATGGGTCATGGATCCAAATTCGTAAGTCCGGTTTCCAACGATCCCAAAATATAAAGGCTCAAGCTCGTGAGAATTAGGGAATTCCGTGACTTCTTTCTGGACTAAAAAGGCCACGGGGCAAAATGGCAATTTGCCAAAGTGTCGTAGAATCGCAAGAATTTTCCTGAGCTACATAGCTTCTTCTCTTCACCTCTTAAGCGTAATGTGCATCGTAAACTCTTCCCACTGATAATTTCCTAGTATTCTCTAAATGTCACTGACAATGAGACAAATTGTCATGTTGAAAGTGTGCCTAATTACAAATATTCCTAGTTATATGGGATTCTAAATTGGATGAAGAATCTACAATGTAGTTGCTCTAAAATAACAAAAGACGTACGTGAAACCTCCCCCCCGAATTTTTAAATAAAATTTATTGAATATCTTCAGTGAAATTTCTTCCACAAAATTTTCAACAATCATCTAAGGTTTGGTTTGAAGTTTCAAAATTTCAATGTCCTCGACATTGTTATTGAAAGACTTATAGGTATGCGTTAGGTATATTTATAGCTCAAAAAGTCGCATCACGAACTTCGAAGTTCTGAGAATTGTTTAGAATTCCAACTATTATATAAATTAAAATTGCGTTCTACTTTAATTTGTATGTCCATAGATGTGTCACATAGTTGCATGAAAATAGCACTGTTTACCAAATTTTCAAGACCAAATATTTTGATATGATTCATATGGCATAAAATCCAGTAAAATTTCAAATTAGAAAATAATATAAATCGCAAAAGTAGAACCTGACATTCTTAATTTATTATACAATTATTTGATAAAAATGTGCTTGATTTTATAAACAAGTAAGTGGATCCACTTGAGAAAAATCGATATACGTATGAAGAAAATATATACTTGATTAATGTATTGTCTTTGGATGGATACCGAAAACGTGGCGTGAGCGGAAAGTGAATTTGCACAATGCATATGCGTATCGCGTGCGCGATGAGCAATAAAATTGTGCATGCGTGTGGTTCATCGTGCGTGATAATTTACGTACTCTGAAGAGTGTGTTCTCTTCAATTACAGGCATAAAGGCTTCACATATTAGTCAGAGATCTCTAACTTCAGTGACATAGTCCGGTCAGGAATGTCGCCGATTCTTGAAGAGAGCTAAAGTTAACACCCACGAGGTCTTTATCGAACCGTTAACTGGATTCAGCTATTCGCTCCAAGCCCCATATGTGTCTGTATCTTTAAGTCATTCACGGATCAACTCTTTCAACTACGTCATAATGTCCTGTGACTCCTCGTGACGTCATATGACAAAGTAGGAAATTAGAATATGTCAGGAAAAATTGTTCATCGAATTAGAAAGTATACATTAGAGGTTTGCACAATATTCATAGAACATATACGCATTATATGAATCATAAATGAAAGGTTGATTTCAATTTTAGTTATCCTCTCGCTTATCCTATAATAATATATATTACTCTCTTACAATGAAAACGTTTGAAATCTTCTAAATTCAAATGTATTTTTTGGATTTAGCAGAAATCTTGAATTAGATAATGAATTATACATGCAGAAAAGTAATTCGAATTTTATCCCATCATCATATCGATATCTTTCGTTTGTATGTCTCGTTAAATGAATAAGTGATTTATCAGTTCCATAGGTTATTTCAACTTTAGGACGTTGTAAAACACCTTTACGAAGACAGCTGTCGTCAAATACAATGTCCTCAATCTGTCAAAAGTTCTACTATAGTATCTATATTTTTGTAACTAGAGACACAAAACGCGTGGGCGCTAATTAGATAAACTAGCAACGTTGCTAGTACGAGTCACAGTTATCTATAAAAATAAAAAATGTATTCTTTAGGAGGATAATACTGTCATTGAGAGACATTTTATAGTGAATTAAACATAAGTTTGAATAATCATCTTTAATGAACAATCAATATACTACAAGCAAATAATTAATCATGCACATAATTACGTGCATAAAAATAAGTAAAATAAAGTCTGCAACGCAACTTATGTTTTATCGAAAGACAATTATTGATTTTTTTAATTAAGATGATGATGATGATGATGATTTCTAATATACGCATAGAGAAAAATTAATATTTAATGTTTATATCTTTGATAGTAAACTATATGATAGCCACCTAAAATAGTCGAAATATTCAGCCTATAAATATCTTCGATTCTAAATAGTTTACCATGCAAAACTATCATAGGTATTTGACCTAAATATCTAGATACTAAGCTTCCATAAGGAGGTAATCAGGCTACAATTTTTGAAAAAAGCGTACACAATTTTACAAGAATTTCTTGATCTTGCTTGATATCTCGAGACAAGATAAGATGAATATTTTCCTTGAATGTCGAGGAAAATATCAATCTTGTTTTCTTGTAAAATCCTATGATTTTGAATTCCGTTTGTATTCTGATATTTGCATCATATATAGTATATAGAAACTATCTCGGAAACTATAGAGTTTTCACTTGCGGATTTTTGTTTCACTCTGAAGCCAGTGACGTCAGGTTCGGAAAGATAAGAGTGAATGAGAAAATGAAACCGGAGGTGATAAACAATAAACCTAGTAAAAACTCTTGTTGACTAATTTTTTAATCCGTGTGTGCGTGAGTATGTGGGCGCTGCGATTATACGTTAACGTACATTCGCTTTTACACAATTTCATTCATTTCAAGCCGACCTGTGTGAACTCCCACGTCGCTGGTACTAGCACTTTAACTGAGTACACAAAACACGTCCTGTATTTACCGAATGATTCCCAGTAGCCGGAATCCCCATGATATTACCTCGAAACTTCGGACTGAATATCAAATGTAGCGGAATATAAAATTTCTCAAATTGCTCTGAGCGAATCATTCATTGAAACGTAAACGCGCTCTTCGCAGTTTAATAGAAGGTTTCCGGTTACATTTATTTTTTGGGTTATTGGGTAATTTCCTTCCAAATATTGCTAGAATTTCATTTATGAAATGTTTATTTTATTTACGTACTTTTGATTCTCTCGAAATTACTTGAGTTAGTTCAAGTTTAATTAATTTATCGAATTCCGTTGAGTAGACACTAGACGGGTCATGGCACTAACTCTAAATTTGGTCAATTAGATTGGCCATGAACCGATGAACCTTATTGTTGCAAACTATATGTTAATTGAATTCTCTGCATAGAAGTCTTCTCTTATTTTGGTACCAAAGTCTAAATATTTTTCGATAATTATTCAGACGTTATATTATAATATCCTATGACTCAAAATTAAAATCGAAGTGACCAATATTGATTGATCTCATCACATTCACACTTGTGAACAACCAGGACGCAGTGAACGAAAAAGAGTGGCCATTAATTGACAGGTGGAGAGTCTCATCTTTTTTTTTTACTTTATAAATGACATCTGAGGCGCTTTTCGATGATTCACTGAGAAGTCATAAATCAACAAGGATGACGACAAGTGCTCGGAACATTAAGAAAAAAAAACGAACGATTGGAAGAAACAGCGATATACCAGATTTAAAAAAGGGAATGAAAAGACTTAATGGCCAATGGTAGCGAGGAGGAACTGATAGGAGGCTGTGTCAATGTGTCAGAGAGACGGTTCTTGCCTTTCATGTCCACAAGCTGGGATCTAAATCTCTCTGCGCCCCTCGGCAGGGGTCTGTATCTATCTTCCAATAATTATTATTCACATTATGCAAATTCAGTAATAATTGTATATCCCCAAATACAATTAAAATACGAAATATTTTAATTCGTTAAATCATCTTGCAATTTACACAGAAACTTGAATACTGAGGTTGAAAATTATTATACTAGAAATGATAAAGAGTGTAATTAACGTGACATATATCCCGATAGAAATTAGCCTTAAGCGTCAAGAATTTCTCAAGAAAAGTTAATTTGCCCCACAATTAATTCCTGCAAGTTAGTTTCTTTCCCATTCTTGTGATCTTAGATGGTCTGATCGATTATTTATCTGCTCGAGGGCGCCAGACTGTCGAGGCACACTCCTGCCTGCCGTATTTCGTTGTAAATTCAACAGGTTTGTTTCCCGTGGCAACATTTTTTTGCAGCCGACGCCCTCGGTATTCTTCGTTCATCGACTAGCACGATGAGATACGAAAGAACGTTCCTTCGCCTGAAAGGGACGAATTGATCGACGAATCGAAGAGAAGCGACCATTCAGGGGACGCAACTCGATTTTCAATTGACAGGGATTTCCTCGAACCGGTCGTCAATTCTGGTAGCTCATCAACAGAGCTACCAGATCACTAATAGTTATATTCCCTCTGGCTTCATTCAAGCGTTCTTACAGTCTTACCGAGCCAGCGAGACTCCTTGATATTCCGAACGAGTACGAATCCAGTTTGTCTGAGTACTGACCAATCCAGAAGGATACTGCTTGTATCGGAAATTAACTTGATTTTTAATCATACATACATAACTCGTATATGGTCTGATTTGATTAGTAAAGTTACTCTCGGTCGAGTTTACATTCTCATCCATTTAGTTTGCAAAATAATTTAAATCTCACCATTTTTGTTCTATGTTTAAACAGAAGTCTATGCTTCCAGTTCTGAGAATTTTCTCTGAAATTATTAGAAATAATGAAATGATTATTTTTGTATATCTTCTGGAGATTAAAAAGCGATTTCTATACCGAAATCTATTTTCGACTCAATTCTACTTAAGCATCTTTATACCCTTATGGTATTGAAAGACTGGCTTGAGTTCGAAACCGGTCCTTTCCGTTCATGTTTGGAAACAAGAGCACAGAAAGTATTTGGTGTGTAACGAGGATTTCGACGTTACACTCGAGACTGTCGTTTGTGAAACCAGTTTTTCCTGAAACTGCCCATAAAATATGCTAAAAGAAAGAAGACTCCTTGCAAAAAAGAAAGTTAACATAATGTTATACTGATTTATGATGACTTGATGATGTACACAGCTTCTGGCAGTAACTATAGCGTCCAGGTTGTCTTTTGCAACATAATTGAAGATTAAAAGCAATACGAAGCGATTAAACAGCAACTAAAAAGCCTTACATTTCATATCAGAAATTAAATCATATAATGAAAAAACGGTTAATTTATTTATTATTTATCAATTTATTGATATAACATACATATATTGTGTTTAATGTTGAAATGCTTGCTAAATGTGGTATCAACATCAGAATTATCATTATAGCCTCAGTAAGTAGACTATAAGCTTCTACTTCAGCAGCTACAGGAAAAAGAGTTGACATAAATAATTCAAAAAACTGCAGGATGAACAACGTAATTCTAATATATAAGATGATATGGTATATATAGTCGTCCTGGTGCTTACAGGCGCCTCGATGTCAGACAACCGAGATTAAATAGTCTAGACCTCTAGACTCTGAACAATCTGCTCCACGATCTTCAGTCCACGTGGTATTTGATCACCTTTAAAAAATTTTCCCTTTAAAAATTCAATTCCTTTGAAAATGAAGACCATCAAATCCATAGAATATCCTTGAAGTGAAATGGAATAGAATAGAATAGAAGTTTTCAATGTCCATCTTCTGAGATAAAACCTTGTCGGACACCTTGTCTCATGCCAATGACCATCCTAATCTTTCGTTACCTCGCATTGTTAATCATTTTTATCTTATCTCGTGTCTTGTATATTAGCACCTACGAAAATTCATAAGAAAAAGAGGAGGAAAAATGCAATGATATGAGAGGGGAAGAAATGAGTTGAACTCTCGTGAAGGTATCTGATGTGAGCTGAAGGAGTATAAGTTTGTAACAGGTTCCTGGGACAAGACACGAACGTCTAGATCAGGTGAAGCAGCTCAGGTGAGCTCAGGTGGGTCGAGGGGGCAGGGAACATAGAGAATTGCTAACTACGAGTAAAAAGCATGAATGGACGCCAGAATGGCGCCGTGCATTATCTACCTCTTCTCGACTCATTATTATTTTATCTTCTCTACCTCAACTCGCACGCTTCTCATCATCCACAATTCTACAATTCACATTTTAACCATTGACAATTTAATTCTTTTAAATGTAAATAATTGCCACGTTTAGAAGGAAGAAGAAAGGAGAACTATTTGAATATCGCAACAAAATCATGCCATATGGCGACGCTATAATATTCTCGATAATATTCAAAAGCTTCGTATATTTTTCTCGCGCGAAATTGAAAGTATGTAGTATTTTTCTCGATCTTTCCTCATCAGTGATTCTATGAAATATATAGATACTAATTGAAATGATACAATAAATGACATTTCTAATACTGCTTATCATGATTGTGCCAATGATAAAGGAGAGACTGATAACGATATAGATTAGAAATTCTTATCAGAGACATTTCCAATTCTTTAGCTACTTTTTTTCCCTGAATAAAAATTGAGGATTTTAGCGAGAATTGTTTTTTAAATTCAGAGTTTGTAAAGTTAATAAATTCTCGTACATATCACGATAAAGTGAAATCAACGGCTTTCGTGACCTACCCCTTCCATAAATATTTATCCCCCCCTTTTTCTTCATTCATTCCTCGCTGAAGTCTTCTTTCCAGTTTATTCGTCATTCCAATACTTTTATTATTCAAGAAGTTGTACAGATACATTCTATTCTGATCATATCATTAATTCCTTGGTTGAATTGATTGATTTAACAGCTTTTTCATAATTCTTTCTTATTCACGAATAACTTGATGATAAAAGAAGAGACAAATGATAAAAAGTATTTTTATTTAGGTCAATGTCTCGAAGTTTTAAATATTCCAGATTATTTTAAAAGATATAATTTCAAAGACCGGAATTTTGTTCTAATTTTGAAAGAATTTATAATTAAAGTTGATTAGAAAGCAAACAGCGATTCATGCGTAGGCGTGTTGGTGATTCTGTCTCGCCTCACGTAAATACAAGGAGAAAGGTGATCCCCGAATCAATAACCTGCCTTTGGTCGTAGAGGGTAAATAACCTCTAGTGTGGCTGCCTCGGTGTCCAATTCTGTTTCTGATATATTTACGACCCCTGCGTGATTTAGGATCCTTCTTTCACGCACTGATACACACTTATCAGTTAGCTCTCACTCTCCTATAAATCGGATATTCCATCCTCTTTCCACGAAATTCCCTTTTCCTTCTTCCAAGCTCAAGGTTCAAGTCGACATCAGCTAAATTCATGGGCTCATTCGCACTGGCAATAGTTACATCTCCTGACTCGTAATAATCCACATTTATCGTTTTAACGATTTTTACTCTGGCCAATAAAGTTTCCCGTTTTTAAAAAATTACCTCTCTTTAATAAAAATCCCAATATTGAGGCGTTATGACGTGCCTAAGTGCAAATAATCGTAAAATGCAGGTAATAGTGTTCGGACAGTAAAAATTTCATAAACTTCAGACCCCAGGTCTTTTTTTGTTCTCATTTCAAAGCGAGATGTATTTTTCAAGCTTTAACATTTACGAATAAATCTGGAATTGCTGCAATTTTCATTCTTTCTTATCTTAAAAAATGTTTTAAATTAATTTAATAATTAAGCAGACCTGACCATTCAGGTACTTCTCCGGTTGTAAAATAAGGTATATTGAACAAGTCGGCGGAGAACTACTTTAGATTTGTAAGATTTCTAGCTTTTAAAGTGAAAATGAAGGGCGGCTAAGACACCTGATCGTTTATTGCATTAGAAAGTTTGAAACTGAGCTTTCAATTCTATACAAAATAAAACCTACAATTTTACAAAATTTTACTTTTGTAGGAAATATGTTTGTAAATGATATATACTTATTTATTTAAATTTTAAGAATTGAGAGCGTATGCTAAAAGATAAAACTGTTAATATAGTTATGTCTTTCGCCTTACCCGTGAAAATTCTTTTCTTACAATTTTTATAAGCAACATTTCGAACCCACAACATTTTCTTAAATTTCAAAACCTTGAGTTTGTTTGATGACGAGAATTTTTCGGCCAGGCCAGGCCTAATATAAAATGGTAAATTTTAAAGGAACCGTGGAACCTGAAATTTAAAGATCTTTGTTTTGTATAGAATGTAAGCGAGCGGCATCAACCCAAGAACGAAAGTTCAATTCTCAGGAACTTCAGGTAACCAAAAAGGACACAAAACGTGGCAAGAGAGTTCCCCTTTTCTCCAGGTGACCGTATAATTTACTGCTCAAGCTAAGCGCCCTTTCCAAAGTATCCAGGATATTTTCAAGGGAATCCTCAGTCCTAAACTTGCCTAAACCTACTGTAACTGAGTCTAGGAGACGAAGTGTCTAAGTCCTAGTTAAATCTAATTATACTTTCCAACCTGTAAGGACTAAAGTAAATTATCTAACCATGAAAATAATTTTTAAAATGTAGCAAAATAAGAAAAGCATACAAAAAGACCAGAAATAATGGACAAGTTCCTACATAAAATAAATAAATGGATGAGGGTTTTGAATACGAAAAATTAAAGACAGAGACTCGTCATAATTGAAAATAGAATTGCTAATTTCGAACTTTAGTCGTAAATGAGTCTTTTTGCGGCTCCACCTGCTGCAATTCGATGAAAGGCTGAGATTAACTAATTTGTGGTTTTTTAACGTTTTAATTTATTGATATTGAAAAATCGTAAAAGGAAAAAACATATACTGATTCTATTATCATTCTTAACGGTTATTCAAATATATTAATTAGTCATTTAAATATATTAATATTAAATATATTATATTACGACAGAATTCTTATTTAAAATGCTGTATTACTAATAGTATCGATTTTTAAATTCTATTGAAAATTTCAATGATTGTAATGATGTTTAAAGTCTACTACTACAAAATTTTTCCGGGTATTCCTTCACGTTCCCTTCGCCTTTTATTCCTGTCTCCTGTCTGCAGGAGTAGGTCTAGTCTTCTCGGTTTGTCTTAAAGCTAGTGGATGGATTCTTGAGACAAAAGGACCGTAAATTTCCGGGAAACGGGATGGTGATATTATCGGCAAAAACCGACCCGCACAGAGCAAACCTCAATCTCCGATACGAGACGAGGGTGAGAAGCTGAGAAGGCCTTTAGAATCAAATATTTGAAAAGACCCAAGTGCAAAAAAATACAGGTTTTGGTCAACAAAATAAACGACAGAATTTCTTTAAAAGGGAGGTAAAGAAATTGTCATAAATAGGATTTTTTTGCTTTTTGGATCTATCATTTCGCTTTTAAAAGCTTCTCTCTCGATGTAAAAATTCTGTTTTCCATTTCACTTTTCGTAATTTTCTAACACTACTCTTTTCAGTAAGAAATTAACTTTCTAGAGTGTTTTTTTTTTAGCTGAAACAGCTTACATTAATGAAAATTTGAAGAAAATTGTGTTAGATCCAATTGATTCAACCCTGAAAAATAAATGATCTTATGGCTTTGGGAAGAAGGAACGAAAAAAGACGAGAAAAGAACCCCAGGAAATCTTCCGTGCTTCCCCCTTGGTATTGCTCGCTGGCTTCCGACGTTTTAGAAGCCGGAAAAGTTCCTCGCATTTGTAACTCCATGTTCTTCCAGTTGCTATTATTATCACTTTTTAGTGACAAAACTTTCGCAGCCTTTGCAAGAAATATTCGCGATAATAATTGGAATAGGGAGAGTCGTAGAAAATTGCACATTTTGATGAGTCGTCACTTATTCATGAAGTTAATCTTTTAAAGCGATTGTTCCTCGGATTGCTCTAGAATATGTATATATATATAGATATATATATATATATATGTATATATACGTCCATCTAAATTAGAATGCTGTATTTTTAATGAAAATGTGGGAGTGAGAGCTCGAGTTCACATTTTTGCATTTAATTTTCAAAATTTTGTATCTAATTTACAATTGAAAATGTCAATTTTTAGCAAATATATGGATTATTGAACAAACATCCATCAAATTTTAAATGATCGGAAAACCAAATCATATTAGTATAACGTCAGAAAATTTAAATCGCATATCTGGCAATTGTCATTCTGATTATTCACTCTTTTGAATTATTTAAAGGAATTAATATTCATACTAATATTCCATCTATTTTATGTTCTAATTGAGTCTTCTTTATATTATCAAGTCTCTTATTAAGATTTAACTAAGTGAATCTTGCATTCTAATTTTGAAAATGTACCCAGTGTAAAATAAACCATTCAGTAAAGATGTGAAATCCCAAGGAGTCAAAAGAAAAGTAAG
This sequence comes from Synergus japonicus, assembly GCA_900474275.1. Lineage (NCBI taxonomy): Eukaryota > Metazoa > Arthropoda > Insecta > Hymenoptera > Cynipidae > Synergus > Synergus japonicus. Next base: position 28,318 of record UCOH01006188.1, read on the forward strand.
ATGATTCACGATATCCTTATCCATCAGCGACCTAGCTGCTTTTTATAGCCAAGCGTTAGCCCGGGTCGCGCATAAAATATTCAGGAACATCCCTATGTTCCTATTTTCGCACTGGCACATCTTTCCCGTTCCACTTCCTCCAGCGAATCCGTTGAACCTGCTACCTTGACGTTTCACGCTGGAAATCCGAGGCACATAATTGAACACGGAAGTGACAAGTGACAAGTAATGCCGCTAATCTTCCGAACTGAAAATGAAAGAGAAGCAATTTTACGTTAATGATTTAATTTTCGATAAATCATTAATTCCACGGATATATTAACTATAAAATACAATATCACGCTCTGAATTTTCGCTTATTTCAATTTACGACAGTGTGATATTCTATTTTATTATTAGTTTTGATTGTAAAGGATGAATTTCATGTTACATTTTACCGCAGGTTAAAAAAAAAACGTAAATTAAGATTTCGAACGAAATCTGTTTGTTTGCAAAAGTCACAATAAATTTCATCCAGATAGTGTAATAATATTCAATTCATGCTGGTATGCTTGCGAAACCGGGTGCAGAATGTAGATACGAAATGTTGTTGAGTGCATTGTTGAATAATATGTAACCGTGTGTATTAAATTTTCATTTACAACCACGGTGACTTGTGCATAACGTCATTGACTCTTTATATGTGCAATCACTTCTTGAAGAGTACATATTGTATACACAAAGCAACCGTGTCGAATTTTTTCGTTTCCAGAAAACTCCTTCATTATCTTTTCTTTCGCAGATTAGATTTTGAATACATACTTATACTTTTTTCTCTGTAGAATTGTGTTAAATTCTACTTATCTTCTCTCAATTGAGAAGCCCTGATAATAATTATAAACATTGCAAAGTGTGCTATAAACTATAAAAATTTATAGCGTTACTTTTATAATGGGGAAATACAATGTTGCAATTTTATGACATCTCACTCGCAGATAATTTATTGCAGGTTTTATACGCACTTTTTCTTAGATAGATGCATGATGCAAATTGTCGTATGTATTTCTACGATGATTACATCTCCGCACTTTTTTAAAACAATTAAAGATGACAATTCTTTTTCTCTCCCCAAGGAATTTTCCCTCGATTTCAATCGCTCCTCAGTTACCCATATCACTTCAAACGGTAAACCCATCTCCTTTCTTTCACCCTTTGTTTTTTCACCCCTTATACTTTTTTCCTCTCTTATATAAATAAATATCTTACACTGTTCTTTTGTATGTGCTTTCATGACGCCATTCTATCGCATGGTGTCAAGAAGCAAATAAAAAAAGAGATTAGAAGCTGAGGAATGATAAAGAGAGAAGGAAATAAAGATTTTCAGGGCCGACAGATTGCGGAGTGAAAAAATGAGTAATGACATTTAACCATAACAGAAAAATATGCACTAAAACCGCGGAACCTCAATTTATGCATATAACTGAGAATATTAATGTTAATCGCTTTGAATTTTGATCGGGGGGTGGCGTCACGGTCTAGTTTAGTATTTTTTTTATATACAGCTCTTAAAATATGAAAATATAAATATAATATTTAAATTTTAAATATAAAAATAAAATATAAAAATCGGTTTACCTTGACTCACTCTTTTTAATTACCGATAATCAATTTATTTACTTTAACTTATTATTTTTATTTTCATGTTCACAGGAATTTTCGCAAGCCTGCGAAAAGAAATCAAATATACCTTAGATTACGTTGGCGTGCAGATACGCCGCCGCCGCCGTGTCGAATTCGAATCAGTGGCTTGGGTATTAATGACAAAATGATAAAATAACTCATTTGAAACCGTATTTGTGTAACTAAATTAATTGTTTTATATAAATAGTACTAACTTCGGCAATCGAACAAGAAGACTTACACAATTGACTATACGAAATCGAAATAAAATCGAAAAAAGCATTTACATACTTTTGATTGATTAATGCTTATAAACATGACTACCACAAAAATTTCAACTAAAACTTGAAGGTCTAAGCTAAAATAATCTCTGAAAAACTTCAATTATTAACTCAAAAAACGAGCAGAAAAACGTATTTATTTTTTTTTCTAAAACTGAGCAATCCAGCTTTAAATAAACCAAAGAAGTTCATTTCTTTTTTTTTTCCAAGGCATTCATAATTAAGTGCCGGAGATTCGTCAGCCGAGTGCTTTATCGCATTGCGAAATTAAGGCATGCATGATGTGTATTTGCACACAGCCCGCAACGCGAGTCTGTATATATAATGCCGTTTAGCCCAGATTAGCTTCTGTCATTTAATTAATGATGGTTAAAAAAGATTCAAGAGAGTGGGGAGCTCGTCATCTTGTGAGATAGAGAGACAAAGGTACGAAAAGAGAAAAAAAGGAAAAAGATTGAGAGAAAATAATTAGAGTGGGGAAATATATGCGAGCGAGGGATATACGTACATATATAATATGACTAATGAGGGTTTGAGTATGTGCGATAGGCTCTGCTTCATTTTATAAATAAATGATGTCATCCGCAGATCCTTGCTCAATTAAATCCCTTTACACGATGGATGGCAATAGAAACTTTAATCATTAAATAAACAACAGAAAATGATTGTCAGAAAACAGCGTTTTTTTCTTTTAGAGTTTGCAGATCATATATTAAATTAGAATCTCATTACAATTTAGAAATACTAATGAATTGAAGGCACTGGAACTTTATTTGAGTTAATACAAACTAGAAGTTACAATCTAGAAGTGTTAATTTAACTGATAAATGATAATTTTAATTACAAATGAGGAAAATGATGAAGCTGGAGTTCCAAGTCTGAACATGGGGGGATTCTCGGAATGTCTCTTCATCTCGGGCGAACAACAGTGACTCCAGACGAGACTTCAGGTTTTCTCAGGTTTGCCTGAACTGGAAATGGTTCTTTGCGAGCCAGGTTGCACGGTTGCTTCTTTTATTTCTGGTGCCTCACTCACAGACTCACTTACGTTGATCTCGTAATCGAGGGCCCACAGGGCCTCAGGTTCTTGAAAGGAGGAAAAAAGCTTGGTCAACTGCCTCAGTCTCCCTAATTTTTTGAATGTTTATACTCTCGTCTCTCGCACCCAGAGCTGGCTGAAGAAGGTCTCAAACCCCAGCATGGCGTCTCCACTCTTAATAAATTATCAATAGTTTCCAGGAATTTAGGATCTATTCTTGAAATTTCGTTTTATATTCCACTTATTATTGAATATTAGTTAAACATTCTTTCGCAGGATTAATGCTAATGAAAGCTTATTTTTTGTGAACATCTTTATATAATTTTATTGTCAATTTCTGATTGCATATTCTTCAGCCTTCAGATGATAATTTATAATTAGAAAGAAGAAGTTATTGAAGTTTATTTAGTTCGGGGATTTAATTTTACACTATCTCTAATTTGAACGAAGGAAGCAAGTAGCGTAGACTATTAATAAATTATTAGGCGTAATTATCCTGGTCTTTGTAATTCGTAGCTTATGACTGAAAAATAAATCATATTTGTGGTAGAAGGGTCCTAATTTCCTTCTCTTCTGAGTTTCCCAAGAGTCTCAATTCCCCGTATCTTCGTCTACAACTCAGAGACGGTTCTCTCTCTTCTTTTAACATGAGGACCGGCGCCTTGTCATTATACACTTCGGCGTCGCAGACACGTCACTCTTTTGGAATAGTGCATGTGTTCTTTTTTGGGTAGACGAGCAGTCAATTGATGGAAAATAATAGCGAAAGAAGCATAAAGAAAATTAATTGCTCTAAGAAAAAATTAATCATTTTAAGTGTAATAAAACTTGATGGTATGAAATTGTAATAAGTACGTTATGTTTTTTCCCTAGTGATTAGATTAGATTATTATAGCGGTTGGCAATTTAGTTTTGCAGTTTGATTGTTTATATTTTGAGTACATACTATAATTCAAGGGGTTTGATAAGATAAGTCCTATCACTGGAATTAAAGAAAAAAAAGGATTATTGAAATATTTCTCATTTCTTAGATTCTTGCATTACCTTCAGAATATTTGAGTCTTTTTTATTAAATTTTACACTTTCGCATGACCGGAATTCTATAAATCTTGTATAACAAATTCTGCTCATTATTGTCATCTTAATTTCATTAAAGATATGTTTATTTTTACCAGCATTCTTTGAAACAAGTATCTTTTTTTGGTAATAAAAATTTGACAAGTGAAGTCGATAAAGCGTCCTAATGGCGAAACGACAATGACAAGTTAAAGGCCTTAAGGCCGCGTGCAGCAGCGTAAGTGAGAAAACATAACGCAAAAAGCACTGACCTTATGAGAGACACTTTTATTTTATTATTATTATCTCCTTAGGCGAAGCTGTTCAAGCGTTTCAGAGTGAAAAAATGTGATTTAACTCAGCCTGATGTATACATAAAAGGAATTGAGAATCATTAAATGACATCTCACGAAATTTTATTAAGTTTGAATGAAACCTTAGTACACAATAAAATTACGTTATAAACTGTAATTAATAAGAAACACGTTTCGTTAATTTTTATTTGATTCGCTAAATGTGAATCCATATACCGAGAAGTTTTTTTTAACTCTTTCTTGCTGTCTGAAAAATTGCAAATTGTTAATTAAACGCAATATTCGGGTACTCTCCTAAAACATTGAAAAAATTTATCAATAAGCATACTTTTGCTACGATTGAAGAATGAAGTGCTTCACAGAAAATGAAGAAATGATAGCTTAGTCAATTAACTGTTACAGTGAATAATTTTATTGCATAAAGTTCAATCTTAGCAGAATCATATTTTAATGGTGGCCTTTATACATGAAAGCTCGCACTGTTCTATATGATACGACATAATAATATTTCGCTATAATTTATTCGAGGTATTCGACCGCCGTGAAAGAATGTCCTTATTAAAAGGCTTGAAAAGTCGCGATGAGTGCACTACGCAAGCACTACAAAAATCGCGATAAGGCTGAATTTTCGTTTTGTGTAACAACTGCAGTGGGAATAATTTTTAATCTTAAATTAGAATGACAAATTTCCATTTCCTTCAATTCTCTGACGTATTGACACATATATTTTTCAGCGTCACTTGTTGCGTGAAGGAATATCACTTTTATTATGCCTATATAGTTACAACCTATTGGAAATTGGCCAAACAGTTGAGAGTCGACAAGCGTAATTTTCGAGGCTATACCGTAGAGGTATTCTGGAAAAATAGAGGAAATGAAGCTGTATTTTGACAGGAGTCGCAATACTTGGCACAGAAAATGAATGTGGAATAATTTCAACGTTATTAACACTCTATAAACTGCAATTTTTAAAATCTTTAAATTAAATTTCCTCAATTTAAACAATTCGTTGAATTTTTGGTATTTTCTAATCTTTCCTTGCAATTTATATTAATCATTGATACATCATACGTGTGGGAACGAGTTGAGTCGACCTTCTTCAAATGCTTTGAAATAGCAAACTCGATTAAATTCTTGTCGTTTCACCAACTCTCACGTTTCGATTGATTTCTCACTTTCGAATTCAAGTGGACCTGATTAATAATATGTCCACGTTCAACAAACCAGAACTACAAATTTTTCAGCTTTCAAAGAGTTGAGAATTAAAAAAAAAAAGACAAAGGCGGATTAATAAAACGTTAAGGCTCTTGTTAAGGTAATAATTGATAAAAATATGTTGAATTTAAATATTCTTTTATATGTTGAACGAAAGAAATAAACCTTTTAGTTAAGGAGCTTTCAAACTTGAGTTATTTAAATTGAAAATAATCATTTGAGCGATCTGTGGGATGTGAAAGCGTTATACATTTTTCAGAGCACATAAATTTAAGGCTTTTTTATTATACATTTTGATGCTGAGAGAACTAAAGATATTGTACATTTAAAAGGTACATAAATATAAATTGGAAAATAATTTTTTCACACAATTCTTGAATGCGCAACGTATTTTTAATGATATCGTCATGAACACCCACCCGAATGGTAGTAACAACACTTGTGTACTATATCACGAGGACATTTGAGCGTGTAGAGTGCTTCCGAATGCAACAAGTTACTTAACCAGTGAAACTATCGATTCCCCAAGAATCTCCAACCAAAGAGCATTTTCAAAGATTTTCTTGTGCAATTCAAGACTTATTTTTTCCCATTAACTATATGTACATAAAACATATAGAGTATGTACTTTCAAATTTTATTGATTGTCTCTCCCTTTAAAAAGATCCAAAATAAAATGGAAATAAATGTTTGCATTTATATACCGCAAGCATTATTCCCGCACATGAATTAATCACCTGCGTCAGCGAGAGAAGCCCCATTCCAACAGAATCAATACGAAGAATGAAGTCATCTGTTGATAAATCTGATCTGATAAAAAGTATATTATCAATGTCATCATACAATTTATATTTATCAGTATTCTTTTGTCCTGTGTGCATATTTGTATTGTTAAGAATAGTGATATCGATAATACTTATTATATAATTTTGAACAAAATATATAATGAATTGAATCCTTAATTACCGAAAACGTAGTAGAAAAGAGTGTAGAAAAAGAGTATGCAAAGAACAAATACCGTTTCTATTTCGCAGTTTACTTTTTCCGTGTTTACAAGCCATTACGTGTGACAATATTTTAACGTTGAACACACTTCAGTACAGATAACGTCCATACATATAACTGTCTACACGAAATAGGTCTGCAGTGTGTCACACTGCACAGGTGTCATTTCAGGAAAGACTAAAACTGGATTCACTTGAAACGGTGGTCAATGCTCCGTGGAAGACTTGTTTAGAAATGTCTACCACTTCCAGGAAGTTTCTCAGACTTTCGATGATACTTTAACCTTATATCTTAATTTCGGCTCTACTTTATTTTTAAAATTCCCATAAAATTTTTCCGGTAAAATTGTTCTCCCTAAAATCTGAACTTATATTTCCTCCTTCATAAGATGAAGTCTCAGATTCGTGGCAAAATTCCTGGAAAAGAATTAACGCATCTAAAGACAGATTCTTCTTTGTCGAATGCACGTGCATAAATGTATGCAGAGAGACATTCTTGTTTTAAGATGAATGTACCAGACTCTTCCATGATGATGCCTTAGAGTTTAAATCCTTTCGAGGAACCCGACGATGCATTCTATCAGCCCAAATATAGTTCGGCACTGGCCGGAGTTGGGAGTTCCATATGGACTAACACACGCCTTTTGCTTTTCTCCATGTAGTCTTGGCGACGGTCTTTCCCAGTCTTTCCTTTCGACAGCCGCAGCCAGAGAGGTCAATTCCCCGAAGGCCGTCCTTCCGGGGTTCGCAAACGCGTGAGAAGAAACAGACAAGGTGCGTGCATTTTCAACTTTAAAACCTATCTGATGCACAACACTATTATTAAAATGAAATCACAGAAGAATTCAATTTCTAGATCGAAATCCAGAAATCAGATCCACTTTTCTAATTGATCATTAACATATCTTCATTATAGTTTATACAAGTATCTTTCCATTAATCAATTTCTGCAAGTCTTCAATGGAAGCTTTAGTAAACGTCATATTGCCTAATTTAAAATTTAAATCCCAATTAAAGTCAGGTCATTATACTCGTTTAAATACAAAACCCTGAACTTTGACAGAAGTCTGGCAGACACAGAATTGAGGGACGTATGCCTAAAAAAACAAAGTATTCCTTCAATGAACAATGTCTATAGGACTTCTCTTGATATCTTCTAAGAAACACCTAAATCATAATTACTCCATTACATCTTCCATGTGAGATGACATGTGAGAACTCGATCTGGTATTCAAAATCTGCGAAATCTCCAATCTGTTTTACAATTACAATCACACTCTCTTTCCATCATTTTATCCTGAATTTCTCAACCCCAACTTTCCTCTCGTATCTTCATCTCATCTATGGTAATCTTCAGAAAATCACTTTCCTAAACCTTCAATTTATATACTACCTATCTTTTATCCCTTTTTAAAACTGCATCAAAACTACTCTAACTCTCTTACGTATAATAAAACCCATCACGCGTAGATCTTCCAAGTCTGCAAAGTCCTCAATCTGCAACACCTTCACAATATCACTCCTTCCTCTCTCCTCTTTTTTTCTTCTCTTATTCTCTTTTCTTCTTTTCTCTGCCTTCTCCATCATTTTATCCCGGAATCCTCACTGCTGTAGGAATCTCTGCGAATACTCTTTTCTATTGAAGAAGGTTGTACACGAGCGTCCTTAGGTTTCTGCCGCCTGAGGCAAAGCATGGCAAAGCAACCCTCTTTCCTTCGCCTCTTCCTTCCATCCTCACTTCTCATCATCCCTCTCACTCCACTCGATTTTTTTACCATTCGCTCCGGTCAGTCGAGTCGTTATCTCTTTCTCACTCTCTCTCATCACCACCCAACTTCTCATTCTCTCACTATCTCTCACTCACTCAACCTTCCCTCCTCCCCTTTGGGCAACCTTCCCCTTCAGTGGCGAACACTGCGCGCTCGATACACGGAATCGCCTCGTGGTTCTTGGAAGCCAGCAGACTGTCGCCAGCCACGCCAGACGGCGCACCGCTCGCCGCCGCTCACCAGAAAACTCGCCCACAGGCTCACCCACAGCACCCGTCCCAACCCGTCCCTCAATCCGCGGCCTCTAGCTCTCTAGCCTCTTCCAAGTGCCAGCAGTAGAGGCCAGTTACGCAACAACAACAACGCGGTAAGTATCAGAGCTCCCTGTGCGCGTGCTGTGGACTCTCGTGCACAAAATCACTTGTTGAGACAACTATCAACACTAAAAAGGATCCTTCATTAACCAATCATTTAATTAGAAGATCCTTCCCTGAAAGTCACTAGAAGATACCAAGTATCTTGAATTGTCATCAAGAACCATTAGGATTTCGATCAATTAAAGACTCCTATCAACAATCAAGAATAACCACCAATCAACAATCAACTACATACTGTATCATCTTGAATGATTCACTCTCGATTTTTATCGCTACCACGTGTGCAGTGTAAACTATGACAAGTTTGATAAGTTTTGAAAGTTCGTGCTCAGTTTAGGTGATACGTGATTGTGTAGATCTAGAAATGGTATTATAAATTCCAGAAGAAGGTGGCTTCTGAAAGTAAGAGAAGCTTGTGGTGTGAATCCAGTGAATTGCTCCGAGCTAGGCTTCCGATTACAATATTTTCTACGTGCGCGCCCGCGGGCAATGACTAACAACATAAGTGTGTTAGTAGGAGATATCGTGAGTCTCTTGGTGGTGTTTGTGTTGGTGTTGCCGACTACGTCAGCACCGGTCGGACGGGATTTGCATAGCAAACAGATTGACGCGCTCGTAAGTGGATAACGAGCGAGGAGTCGCCCCCGATACTGCGATATCAAGGCGCAGTGAGACGCACGACCCAGGGAGGAAGAAGATTCCACTTCATTGCCTCAAAATAGACAAGTGCGTAACAATCTACAACTGGAGCGGGTATCCCAGCTTTTAAGGATCAACAAAGTAAACAATTGCTTCCTAAACAGTGATTCTTACACGTTTTATGGGATACAGGTATCAGTAATTGGATCATCCCACCACTGCCTTAGAAGACTGATGAATCCATGAATCCCACCGCTACCTTCACAAAGTTTGAGGCTGTTGAGGTTTTTGCATCATTTCAAAGGAGATAAATACGGAGCAACGAAAGGCATTGAGGACGCTATCCGAAAGTCCAAAGATCAATGAAATAAACTGATAAAAAAATTTTAATCATCCCACCGCTGCCTCCTTTCAAGACAATTAAGGGTTCTATATTGTTGTGAAGAAGAAAATTCTCTGCACTCTTGCATTCAAGAGGTTTTTCCAAAGTTCAAGGATCAAGAATGTGATCTGTTACCATATCCTATTCCACCGCTAATCCAATTCCGCTGCCTCTTTTGAACTTTGGGCTGAGTCTTTTTCATCATTCTGGTGCTGATTAACGGATGGAATAGTGGCAATGCAAGGCGGTAGAAAGGCTGAGGGCGATTCCTGGTTCTGACTTCGCGACCTTTCTCCGCGGAAGGGGGAGGAAAGGGGAAAAGGCGTCCCCAGAGAACCGCCGCGTGGTAGATCTTCGATGCGATGGATCGTCGTCGTGACTCGTGCTCGTATTCTTGCGGAGGCTGCGAGAGGACCGAGAGCCGAACAGCACCGATGGAGTAACAAGTGAGCGGCAAAGCGGCGTTGCCATGACGACAGGTGAACCAAGATTTCCTCCTCTCTCTTATTTCTTTGAAATGAGTTGCTTTCTCACTTACCTACTAGCTTCTTCTCGATCTTACCACACGGCTTTGATTCTCAACTAAAGAGAGGGAGAGAGAGAAAGAGAGAATTGTAGTTGTAAAATGGTAGTTGTAGCCTCGGTTGTAGCTGTCTCGAGAGTTTGATCTTCCTTAGGATTTCCCTTGCTCCTGGATCACACGCCAAGACTGGATAAGGTTTCTTTTCAGGTATACGTTTTGCCAAGCGGTCAGATTCTTCGAAATTTCGGCCCAGAGATTTAAAGAAAGCTTTCCTCTCTTTTGAAAAAGAAAGAGGGATTAGTTAGATAATGATGACTGGCAAATTTCAGCTTTATGAATGAAAATGATAGAATTGTTTCGACGCTTATAATGGAACTCCAATTACATACGTAATTGTGATTTACATTCTAGTTATTATTATTTACGAGAACTTCATCGCTTTCTCAACATCAGGTCGAATACATTTGATTTTTACGCAATATTTATTCCGTAAATATCAAATGCATTTCTGAAATCTGCATGATATATAAAACTTGCGTCCCTTTGGACGCATGAAAAGTTAAGCAGAGTTTGGCTATACTTGATGAAATTCTAATGCCAATAGAACATAACTTGTCTCTTCTGATAATTATTAAATTTTCCTGTTTAATTACATATGCATTAATGTACCTAACCATTTTTTACACTACCATATGTAACCATTTTAACACTAAGAAAATATTAAAAATAAAAAAAGAACATTGATTAAACAACCAGAAACCTAACGTCGATATAAAAACAGTAAAAGAATTGTAGACACTTTATAAATAACAAATTGCTCTTATCTTGCATCATGAGAGACAGGTAATTCACACTTTGAATGTCTGATTCAGTTAGTATTGAGTATAGCGTTTAGCACGAGTAATATTCCGAGTAGAATATGCGGTTTTCATGTTACGAGAGAAAGACGATGATGCAGCTATCTTTGATTACATATAGGTATATGCAGGTATTATAATAGCACAGGTGACGGATCGCGGTGAATGTATAATGTATATATGCATACATATAACATTGTACATGTTCATGCTCTTCGCGGAACACCTTATACAGCTGGAATCGGTCGTACTCGAGGTCGCTCGGTCGGTGAGATCGCAGGAATTTCTCTCGATTTGTCGCTCATTCGCGGAAAGAGCTTTTCAGGCCCGAATGCAATTTCTCGTCTTCTATATAGCAGAGAGCTTTTTGAGTGCATTCAGTGTGAAGCTTTAAATCTGACGCTACTGAAAATTGAATTGGTGAAAAAAAACATCGAAATGTATAAGCAAGGAGGGTAAAAAGAAATTGATTTAGAAATCTAAAAATATTTCAAGCTTTCTGCTTTCTTCCATGAGATATTACTTGTATTCTCATAATATATAGACACAACAAATCATTCAGGATAAAGTTGTGTCGAGTTTTGACGTGATATCTGCGAAAAAGCTGCTTGCTAGTATGTTTCTTTTTTTTTTTTTTTTTTTTTTTTTTTTTTTTTTGATCGAGTGCTTCGACGTCAAACGAGAAAAATTTGCATACTCGCTTGCATGTCTACCAACAGACATTGAAGAATTCGTATAGGTATAAGTGTATGTGCATGTTGTACGTCTGACGGAAACAAAGCTGCGCTTGATGAGTAGAGAAGAATACCAGACGGAATAATTTTAACGGTGCACCTTCCAGATTTTAATGGACGAGATTTTCACGTGCATCAAGCCCGAAAGAGCTTTGTACCAGAGAAGTATAGAGGATCACTTCAGGGAATCGCGAAAAGCAATTATTAAAATGGAATCCTGAATGTGTAAAATGTAAAGTTTTATCGAGGAGGTATTTTTAAAATTCGTTACAGCGATAGACATTCAGACGATAAAGTCGGATATTTTGATTTGGGATATTTATGAAATAAGATTCAGGAGTTATTGTATAATATAAGCTTCTATAAAATTAAGTATGAAAGATTAGTTGTAAAAATGACCAACCGGCAAATCCCCCAATTAAATTATTAGAGCAAAATTCCTGCCGTTATCCAATCATCCTTGCAATCACAATTTAAATTCTTCTCAACTCTCTAAACTTGAATCAGTGATTTAAGACTTTTCACTGATCAATTCAGTAATTAGTCACTGATTATCAGTAAGTTCTTACTAATTTAATTAGTGAACCAATATAACCTTTACAATTTTCAATAAAGTATACTTATTAATTTTGGAAATCAAGTTTCAATTTCAATCTGTAATTTGAGTAATTGCTCTCTAAAATTGAATGAATCAAATTTAACTGATTACCAGTCAAATTCCACCGATTTTCAGTGACTCTTTTCTCACGATTTTAATCAGTGAAAAGTCACTGAAATTTTTAGTAGTTTAGTGAAGATGACTGAAAATTTGAGTGACTTTTGACTGATTCTTAGTGAATTTTCATTGATTAAAATCGTGAGAAAAGAGTCATTGAAAATCAGTGGAATTTGACTGATTCAGTTTTAAAGAGTGTGGAAATTTTGAATTCATAAATGCTGCCAACTATCGGTCCACATTACTCCTTTGTACTGATTCAATCAGTGACTTTTTTTCACTGAATGAAGGAGTAACTTTTCACTGTCAATCAGTGACTTTTCACTGATTCAGATTTAGAGAGAACGACTCAAATAACGAAGCATTGCGCCACTGATACAATTTCACGTTCCGGGAATTTCGCAAACAGTTTTGAATGGCCAATCGCATCGGAACCACCTGCAGTTCTCTCTAGAATCGCCTTTTATCTTGGAATTTGACGCCGTGCAATTCAGCGCAATGAAAACGGGTCGTGAAACGCATTCCGTCGACGTCGCAGGTCTCAGTGCAGTACATGTCTCGGACAAATGATTTCTTTTGAAACCTTATTACTCATTGGTCTTATCCAAATCTTAAGGATACTAGATTTAACAAATATAATTTTTTAACTCTGCAAAGGTATCGAATTTCGAATTTACATTTAAAATTCTTATTTTTAAGTAAAATTGAAACACTTTCTTCGCTCTGTAGCCACAATTCTATTTCCAAAAAGACTACATCTAATGAACCTTTAATTACTAACGGAAAAAAATCGCAAGACATTACAACAATAAGAAATACAAAAATTATAATTTAACTACTTACTTATAATATATTTTTTTCATTCTGTAATTTAAGAAAGTGACTGACTTTTCAGAGAACTGAAAATGAAACGCATAATAAATCTATTTCTCGTTGAGTAAAATGGGAAATTTTTGTCCATTGTCGGCTTAGATCTTAGAAAGCCCCGGGGTCTTCCTATTATATCCAAGGTGGGGGTGTAACGTAGCTGAGTAGGGGGTACGGTGAACGAAGACAATGGGGATTCCGGGGATACGGCCGTGAACGTCCTAGAATATGTAGACGCACGGGGTGCGTGACCTAATCACACCCGTTCAGCGACAGCGCTGCAACGCTAGTACGGTGAAGTAAATAGTGGATTTGTGACGGAGTCTGGTATTCTGGTGGGGCTGGGGATCCCTCGATTCTCAGGGGGGGGGACTGGGCGAGGAGGGGCGAGGAGTGCGGGGATTGGCCTAACGGCCGACATAAGGACGAAGAGTGGGAGAAAAGTATCCTCGTCAGACGCGTACGCCAAGCCACGCGTGACTCACTTGCCAGTAGTTGTCCTGAAAGGTTCGCGCGGGATTCTCCCGCATGAGGCAGCACCGTATGATGCACTCGTCGCGCGTGAAAGCCCTCAGTGACTCTCAACAACGTTAAGTTGATCGGTCTACTTTTGGTTCTTGTTCTAGTGATATCAAGTGATTAAGAGTGTGTGATAGTGACTTTTATTTCTATTGGTTCTGTGATTTTGTTGAGTATTTCTTCATCTTGTTAGTGGATGCTGTTTCGAGTATGTTGAAGAATTTTGGATACATCTAAGAACTGAGAGAAGGTAGTTTTTTCTTTGATGTTGACCGTCGCTTTTCTTAGAAGCTGGTTTCTAGTTAGACATTCTCAAGAGAGGAATTTTTATTGTTTTTTTTAGGATTTTGGGATACTTTAAGATTTATCGCTTACAAATTCTTATTTCTCATTAGAAAAACACTATTTTCCAACAACAATTTCAAATTGGATCGTTATATTTTATTACTTGGAGTTCAAAATATATCATTATCCGTAATAACACAGAATACCATGGGGATAACATTTGTTACATCTCATTTTGAGCAATGGAATTTGATGTGGGAATGTGTTTTGATGGACAGGTGTTTAACCGCACATGGCAATTACCATAAGAGTAAATTTAGTTTCCTCAAACTTTAGGCTAATAGCAATAACAAATATTAGGTTTTTTTTTTTTAAATAAGGTAATTTACCTCCGTTTCGTACAAACGGAGATATACGATCTAGTTTTAGATCATGCATTATTGCATGCACAAAGTTTTGGAAATTAAGATACTTTTATGGTAAATTATAATCACATAAATTAAGTGAAAATTTTGTGTGATTGTTTAGACAATTGCAAGGATTTGAATCTAAAATTGATTACTGAATCAATTATTTACTGGAGAATCTCAATAGGAGGATTTTGACGTAGATAAATAAAAGTAATGTATGATTAAGTCAACAGAAACGTGTATACATAATATCCCAATAATAATTTAAAAATTATGTTTATTTACTTTATACATCTATATCAAAGATCAAGAGCTTCAGGTGCTCAATCAAATAATTAGACCATTTTATTTGAAAATCAATTAATGACGAAGGGACATAATTTATATTATTCAAATCTACAGATTCATTAGCCCAAAATTTATAATATTCACGTTCAATAACATACGCAGAGTATGTGCTCTCTATTTAAAGAAATGATTCATTGAATCAATACATTTTGAATTATTAACACTTTATCATTAACTAAATATTTTTGCAAAGTTTTAGACTTGTATCTTTTACGGTATGCGGAATTTTCTATTAAAAATAATTTTTAAATCGATCTTGTGAGGTTTGCATTAAATGCGAGATTAAATGTGATAATCTGACACTCGTGACGTAGTATGCCCCGCAAATACACTCGTTCACTTGCTCGGGCGTATTCACTATAGCAAACACAAGGCCGATACGGACTTGTGGTTCCTACCCACTTGGTTTTTGCGCAATACACACGGCTTGACGGCTTCCGCGAGTTGCCTCTGCTTTTACAAGTAGGCTGAAAGAATATGGGGGGAGGGGGGAGAGATAGATGTAGGTGGGAGGTTGGCGGAAACTCCTGTGAGACGAAGAAGTGTGGGAGGGAGGTGGAGAGGTCATAGAACATGCATCGAGACTAAGGATTTAAAATCTGCTCCCTCCAAAGATAATGAAATACATGAATGAAAACGAATCTTAAATCTTTCACCATGGAAGCAAAATTTCTTGATTTACATCACTATAGATTGAAGAATTTCTAAGTCAGAAGTGTCCAAGACGAGTTAAAATGTTTCCAGCCTAATATGTCGAAGATACTTTTGCTAGAGTTGGATTTCGTAACAAACTATTTGCACGGTACTATCCAGGGGTATATCATTAGTCACGGATGCATTTTGCAATGCAATCATGTGATGTTATGAGAGTTTCAGAGTTGTGACACTTAGGAAGGTTTTCTGTGAAGGTAAATCCCTATTTTTGTCTCCATTAACACTCTCGACTCTAAAAAATCAAGCGAACAGAAAATCTGTCCGACCGATTTCCATAATCTCGTGTTCCGCTGATTTTGCATGCGTCTCATGCCTTTTTTTTCAAGCGGAACAATCTCTATAATACTGACATGAGCAGAGTCTGTCTTTAGTTTTTGCCGAGGCTTATAGCACAACATTGCAAATGTACGCATGCATACACAAGATATCGTACGACATCCCTTTTTATCGTCAATAAAGTCGCCTGACGTTAAGCGAGATGATTCAGCCGTTTGCGCGGAAATTTTTCAAACTGTTGCAAGGTCTTTCGCCGCGAGAAGCTATCGAAAGAAATAACGCGATGACCTTTGCATTCGTTATATGGTTCCAAAAATGGCGACAAATTATCTGGAAAAATTGCTTTGGCGTGATTTTAACAAACATCATAAGCTAAAATTGAGTTATTTTCATCGTCATTGTTTAATTTGGCCTGAATAACTGTTGTCGCACAAGAAGTCAAAAAAAGTGAAAGAAGTTTAAGTCTAAACTCAATGGAGAGCGCGCTGTTGCCGGTTCATTCAATTCTGAATATATGTAGCTGTGTATATGCGATATACGTATTTTACTTACGGCTGCATAAGTGTAGACTTATGCATATGCACGACTGTATGCGGAATCACCATTATCGCCGGCAACGGCCTTGGCGCTGAGTGTCGTGTATGTACCACGTGGCCACTCGATTCTACGAGACTGCTTGAACATCCTGTATTTCTAACTGATACTTTCGTATTTGGAATTGAGGGAACAGTCGTGATGAAAGATGAGATTTGAATTCGAGAAATTCACCTGTTGCAAGTTCAAAAGTAGGATAATATCTTGCGGGCATATGTTACTCATTTTTTTATATGTTTCACATTTACATCGTCTTACGATAATTACCACATATACTTAATTGGGAATTCTTTTAGTACTGGAAGTATACTTTCAGTACTTGTACCTTAAAAGTAACAAATTGAAATTTGGGCTCCAAAAAGTAAGAAGAATTTCTATAAAAAAAGCATTATCAATATGTATTCATAAGAGAAGCTTAAAAAAATTGAGTACTTCAGACAATTTGAGTTCTTTTAGTAAAAGAAGAAAATGATGAGAATGTAAAAAAAAGAAGTCGTGCACAAAGCACACGGCTTCTTCACTCCTAACTCATCGGATTATTTTTGTTTATCATCTTGAGATTAAAAGAAAAAACGCCTCACGACCTGCCGCAAAAATGTGTAGCGTTAAAAAAAACGATATTTTCTGGGAATGCCGTAAATTTGAACACTTGTTGATCCCAAGAAGATAAGAACTGAATACCTACTTACGAGAGCTCTCTGATTATCAGAGCAACATCGTGAAAGATTAATATTGCTAAGAAATAAAAAGTTGATAATCGCGGCTTTTGAGATTTATCGTGATTCATCGATTTTGAGAATTTCTCGACGATGCTTCTTGGAAAGTTGCTCAGTTGATAGATTAATCGGCTTATTTTCATGTAACTTTATTTCGCCAGTAGCGCATCTTGCAGATACGCTAAACAGGATTTATTCAATTTTTCTGTTTAATTAGGTATAATTATCAGAAATTCTTGTTTGTTTATTTGGTAGGTTAAAGACATTACGAATCGAATAGAAATTCAGGTGGGATTTTGGGGAGTTTCTTCAGAAATGACAACGACACCAACTCTCCTCTTTTCTCCGCACTTCTTTTATCATCCCATATATAAATAGCGTGTTCTAAAATTACCGGGCACTTTGGCGACGGCGCCTGAACGAATTCGTCGGGAGACTCGAGAGACCATAACGACGCCATGTAGAAAAATTCGACGGGGATTCTTTTCCTATTTATTTCTAGCAAGACCGTACCTGGGCTTGAAAAGTAGTCAATTTTGTTATTTGCGAAAAAAATTCCTACTCTCAAGAAACCAATGTTAAATTGAAATCCACTTTGAAGGAAATCAGATTCTAGTAGAAGTTCGTTTTTTTCTCCGGCTCAATGTGTTTTTTTTTTGGATCAAAGTGAATTCTCGAGATTCACTTTCTTTTTAAAAAACTTTTTTTTTTCTTTAAATATTTTGATTTAATATAAGATTAAATTTTTTTTATTATTATTTGGTATTTAAAATAACTTTTTTCCCACGCTCATTCTTTAGCATCATTCGCGTATATCAACAAAGGTGATTATCCTGAAAATGATTACGGCCCTGGGATTGGAGACAAAGTTCCAAGCGCGACATATTGGCGCCTACGATGACGACTGTTTATGCTTCTGCGACTGATAATAATTTATATGAATTTCTGCGTTGAATACCATTTTAAAAGAACAGTTCCTTATCCATTGTTTTGGCTCCCTGTAGTAGGGCCTAAAAGCCGGAAAAGGATGCTCCAAATCCTTGCAAAAAATATTTCATCTTTCTCTTTACTTTTTTTTTCTTAAATGAAATCGAATACATGTTGTAACTTGAATCTGGTTCAAATTAATAGAAACCTGTCATTCGGGTATTTTAATGATCATTTTATTTTGAGAAAAGGTCGATCGTTTCATCTTCAGTTTTACCAGAAATTCCTTCTCTTTTATGTGAAATATTTTGTATATATATATACAAGAAAAAAATTTATTCATCAGAAACATCGTTAATCCAATAAAATGTTTCCTGATTCAATCATATATTTTGATTAAATCTACCAAACTGGATCCTTAAAATAGTCGTATTTTCTTACTTGGTAAATCTTAAATTTTAATTAATTTGATGGAAATAGATTTAATTCTCGTATTCTGCGGAGAATACGAGGAGAAATACCTATTGGGTATCTTTCTTAGTTAAGAATTTTCTATTTTTAGTACAATTTTAGTATAGGATTACATTGGATTTATTAAGAATTAATAGAGCGCTTGACAGTCGCTATCGATGTTAAATGTAATCCAGAAAGGGTATTTAAATAAAACACGATACAATATGGATGTACAAAATTATCCGCCAATCTGACAGACGAAACCGAGTTTTTCGAGTAATGATTTATAAATGAGGTGCAATGGAAGGGAACTTGTATTCGTACATAAGCAATCGAGTTACAATTTGAACTGCTGAACTCGGCTGTTTCCGCTTTCATAATTAATAATTATGTGTCCTCGTTCGATTTTGCACAGTATTTTGCCAAAAATTAACGATAGATATATTCCATAAAATTCGAATTGTTTGAAAAATCACAAATGCAAAAGAAATTTTATAAATAGAAGTGACTGTGAAATGACTTCCTCCAACCAAATCAGATTGAACTTTTAAATTTAATCAATCTTTACAAAATTCTGATCTGAAGCCTTCATTAAAAATAAATGGCGTTTCTTAAGTGTGAAACAATTTTTTTATACGAATATTATTATTACTAAAGAATCGAAAATGTTAATCTTTTATAATCTTAAACAAAATAAATTTGTCTACATTAACACTTTTCTGTTCAGAGACAAGGTTTTTGCGGAGGATTGAAGAATCCTCGAACGAGGCTTCTTTCTGATTCCTGCCGGTGACATCATTTTGTCTAATGAATTCACACTCCTCGAGAATGACGACCCTATTTTAACTCTCCATTCGAGCCGGTTTCATTTCAGCTGACCGCCTGCAGTCATATTCAAGATGCTTTTTAATTTTTAGATTCTAAATAATATTCAAGTTTTTCTTAAAACATGTAGTTAGATCAATTATCTGAGGAGTTGGTGAATGAAAATTAAGATGCTAATTTAACATTATAATAAATTTTAAGTACTTTATATTTTTGAATTAGATTCATGTTTCCAACTACTAATTTTTTTTTTTTTTTCTATTTGTTGCAGAGACCCATACTGTGGCGATGACAGACCCGCAGTTGACGAACAACAACAACAATAACGATGGCGAGCCAAAGTACCTGCACAAAAAATTTAAGAAGGTGGCATCGACAGAGACCGCGAACAAGGTGGAGACTAAAAAAGAGTCTCCAACAGAAATCCCTCCTCCAGAGAGTCCGAAGAAAAAAGACATCAAGGAGGTAGCTGCCAAAATCGAACCCGTTCAGGAAGCAGAAAGTGAACCCACCGAGTCAAAAAAGGCCGGATATGTTTGTACTTACTGCAAACTTTCGTGTGCCAAGCCTAGCGTGCTTCAAAAACACATCAGGGCTCACACAAATGAAAGACCCTTCCCCTGTATTCCTTGCGGCTTTGCGTTCAAAACCAAGTCAAATCTGTATAAACACTGCAGGTCTCGGACCCACGCTCTCAAATCGGAAAGTGGCGATTCTAGCAAGGTCAGTTTATTTCGCAACTTAGTTCTCTTCAGTTTTTTGAAAATTCTCTTTTTAATCTACATGTTAAATTGACACGAGTACTACATCATCCCTTTCTTTTTAGGTGTCAGAAGATTCAGACATTAGTTTATCAGATAGCGCCAGCAACGGAACGGGAACTCCACCTCCACCTCCGACGTCGACTCCAAGTTCGACAGTGAGTACAAAGACTGTAAAGACTGGAAAGATATATAAGCCCAAGTTCCACACCGCCCTCCAAAATGCGAACAACGAGACTGAGACGTCTTCCCTGTCTTCCAATTCCTCCAGCAGCTCCTATTCCGCAAGTACCTTGACTGCGACGTCTAATAGCGTCAAACCAAATGCGGAGCAGCTGCAGGAACATATAGATAAAATAATAACCGACAACCAAGCAATTGTCGATGCAGTCGATCCTCGACTCCACAAACTAATGCAAAGGCAACAAAGTCTAGTAGAAACAAAACCAACTGAACAGCCTCTAAACCTCTCATCCGGTGACGAGGCTTCCGTCCGGAAAAGATGTTACAGCGAAAGTTTTGCCCAAGAAGGCAAAGACCATCCTCCTAACTCTGATGGTTCCATCATCAAGGATCTCCTTCTAAAAACTGTTCGCCCCTCTAATCAGGAACAAAACCTAGGAGTCGAGAATTTCATTTGTCCTTTTTGCAAAATTTCTTACGCGAGCGCAGACAATTTCGAAGCGCACAAGAGATTCTATTGCAAAGGTGTCATGAGTCCAAGAAGAGACTTTCAACTAGACTTGGATGATCAAAAAACTGACTACTATAGTCTTCAACCTCTTCAATCTCCTGGACCTCTTCTAGGTAGTACAAGACTCGTCGATTATGCTCCACCAACGAAAAAGACTAGATCAGAATCCG
>UCOH01006189.1:0-18864 GCA_900474275.1 Synergus japonicus
ATATATATATATATATATATATAATAATATTGATATAATAATATTGATATAATATGTGGAACGTATTTTAAAATCAAAATTCGAACACGGCTTTAGCCTTTCAAGTGCTTTTTGTTGTTTCTAGTTATAAGTTCCTTTGCTTTATTGGATATAAATAAAATAAACGTATATGTAAACTTTATATCTATTTCTCATTCATTATTTACTTTTTTTAATAAAAAATATTTCAAAATAATGTCATCGAACACGTATTATTTGTCTGATTCCTACTTTACCCGGCAATTTTCACTCAGTGCTATTCCTAAATTTATTGAGAAGAATAAAACATTACAATGAATAGATAGTATATCTGTATTAATGATTTATTTAATTATGTAAAATTAAATTAAAATATTGATATATTTTTTTTTCGATATTCCATCACTAATATCTAAAAAAAATTTCGTTAATCATTTTTGCTTTCAAATTTGATCATATTCCGTGAGGATAAAATTGCATAATCGTCTGCAAGATATTGACGTCTTGTAAACAATTAAAATAACTTAATTGTTCAATGATGAACTTAACTTCAGAATTTAACATCGCATTGCTTTGGATCTGAAAATTGATATGCTAATTTATTAAAATAAATCCAGAAAAAAGTCTTCATTAAGGGCATGTGTTACTTACCATATTAGCAAGTTTTTAAACCTGGTTTTTTTCTATAATTTTTACATTTTCAAAAAGATTTGAGTCAACATCCGTTCGCGTTCACGTTCTTGACGGATGTTGACTATAATTTTTTTGAAAATGTACAAATTGTAGAAAAAAAAACCGGGTTTAAAAACTTGCTCATATGGTAAGTAACACAAGCCCTTAAGTATCATTATTTATGATGAATTTGCAAAGGTATATTTTTTAAAACGAGAAGCAATGTGATTAAAATTTGCAAGTATACCTTGAAATTTCCACAGAATTATCGATTGTTGTGTCGAGACGTTTTTCTCAACTGCTTTTCAATTTCAAACTGACGTACATCAGCCCTTTGAAGAAAGTCTTGTTTGTCTAAATAACCATCCTTTCCTTTGTTGTAGGTACTAATCTCCTCTTCTATGTTTTGTTCTTTTTTGAAATTGTCCCAGTCCAACTTAGTTTTTTCTAAAGTACTTATTTTCGATTTTTTTCCTAGCTGACCTATAATAGATGAGATACCACCTAAACCAACTTTACGGGTTTCTCGACCGTTTGAAGTCGCTTTTTTATTAGCTGTAGAAATGTCAATATTCTTTGCAAGGTTCTCTTTTTTAGTTACAGTTAGTCTAGCTTCAACGGAATCAACAGGGACCTCTTTTTCTACCTTCACTTCTTCACCAGCAAATTCAAAGATTTTTGTTATTTTAACTTTTTCTACAACTTTTGGTCTTATCACCGGACTATTAGACTTTTCTGAAGAGCTATTTCCAGCAGAATTTTCAGATTTTGGTTTCGATACTATACCTGAAATATAAATAAATTTCTCTTCTAATTACTGAAAGTCAACATTTTTAAATTGAGAAAAAAATTTTTAATATGATTTGTTTACCAGTGTCTTTCATAAAATCTGCCCATAAAGAATCAGCTCTCTTTTTTTCTTCTTCCTCACTAAGTAATGTTGCTTTGTTATCCTCTTCTACAGATTCTTCTACATCCTTTTCCTCTGAGAGAAATTTTCTTTGTTTCTTTTTGCGTTTAGAATCCTTGTTCTTCGTGTTTTTACACCGTTTTCGCCTTTTATTGACATCCATATTTTGAGTATCCTGAGTATTATCATTTGATGAATTCTCTGCATCTTCATCAGATTCCATTTCAGATACACTTTCGTATCCTTCAGGAATATAGTCTTCATCATCTTCATCCGAGTCAGAAGGAAGCTCGTGTTTTTCAGACATACTAAAATAATAAAATATTGTATAATACAGTGTAAATTATATATATTATATACAATTTATATATATACTATATAGCACCTGTATTTCAATAATTAAAAATATTTGTTATATCGAATTCAAAATGATCAGGGTGCTTTCAAAAATTACTTATGATCAGTTTAAAGAATTTAAAATCAAAATCGTAAAAAGTAGAATTTTTATCACACACCAAGTGAAATTAAAAACAATTGAATAGAAGGTTGAATCCATTCTAGTCGAATTTTCAGTACAAATTGGTACCTTTTTAGCCACGTTTAGTACCTACACTTAATTTAGAAATTGAATTTTCTAAGCTCTCTTCGAATGTTAGATTTCTCGAAATCGAAATTCCTTAAAATTAAATCCATGTAAATTTTGGCTCGCATTTAAATGGATTTAATTTCCAAACCAACTGCGCAATTTCGATTTTGAGAAATCGTTTACATTTGAAGAGAATTTAGAAGCTTTAATTTCTTCTACAATTAAACTCAATTTAAGAAAATTAAGTGTTAGAAACGTAGCCAAAAAGGTACCAATTTGCATTGAAAATTAGACCGGAACGAATGCACATTTCTAATAATTAACGAAATATCCCTTGTCAAAATAAATTTACTGCCGGCCTTAAAGAATCCCTAGTCCAGTGACTCCAGTGACAACTCTAGAAAATTCTAGACAACAAAAAAAATGTACTTGAACAAGACTTAATAATCAAGTTAATTTTATTGCTTAATATTAAAATTTTTTATTTATTTCTTGTATTATACGATATTTGAAAAGTACAATTTTCAATTTTTCAGGAAAAATTCTAACCTAGAAACTTACTTTGTGAATTGATGAGATTTATATATCAAAGTTTATACTTTAATATCTATGAATAGGTACTGATGCTGCCTTGTAAAGATGGAAAAGTATTAATTAGCGTTAGTCAATTGTAAAGAATACAAAAATTGCTAATTTATGTTGCAAGGAAGAATATATATATAAATACTTTTTCAGGAGAGCGTTAGAGCGTTTTGAGTGTTTAATTGTATATATGTATTGTGTATATATAACATAGATTCTACGATAGATTCTAATGGAAACCAGGGTTGGGTTGACATGTTTACAATCGAAAACAGAGGGAGGAAGGCTTTATTAGGTATTTCACGTTGTGACGTAATAATACAAAATTTACCATATAATGGTGCATAAATAAATGTGATAAAAGTATAATTAAACATTAAAACTGCAAAAAAATGTAAAAAAATGTTTTCAAATCCACGGCAAATCCTTCTAAATAATCTTTTTTTTGACATTCTTTTACACTTTTGATGTTTAATTATACATTTATCACGTTTGTTTAAGCATCAGAGTATGGCCATTTTTGTAATAATACGTCAAAACGTGAAATACCTACATAATTGAACATTACTGTGGGCGTGTCAACTCAACCCTGGTTTCTTGAATCTATGGAAACCATCGACATATAGAAATGGACTGTGGGACGCTGTAGGAAAGCGCGTGATAATGCGTCAGAGAGAGAAGTTGCAAAGAGGTGTATGTTTGTCCATTTCTCGCCGAAGCTAATTGGTTGAGCCCCACCAAGCTCCACCCACCAAAAATGCAGCGATGAGAATCGGATCATTTTTGATTTTTCCAACAATACGTTTCTCTATAGTCGCGACGGTTCTAGGTTTGCCTTAGGAATGACGGCCATAGACCGAATGCAAACCTAGAACCGTCGCGACTATAGAAAAACGTATTCACGGAAAAATGATCCGATTCTCATCGCTGGTCCCGCAGTCCATTTCTATATGTCGATGATGCAAACCAGGGCCACAAAATCACTAAATTCGAAAACCCCGGTGTTGGTGGATACTAGATGGCAATGCACATTAGAAAAAGAGTGACATCCCATGGATCCGGAATGCGTTGCGCTTTTGCGCAAAACAATCAGAGTGAGAGAATTATTAGTATCAGGGTATCTCTCTCACTCCACTGGTTTTGTGCAAAAACGCAACGTATTCCAGATCCATGGGATGCCACCGAGGTGCAGTCCCATGTCGGCAGAAAACGTCGGCATAAAGCAGAAACTCGTGAGAGTGACAGCGATAGAGAGATGTGTTTGTCTCTTTCACTCTCATGAGTTTCTGCTTTACGCCGACGTTTTCTACCGTCATGGGACTGCACCTTGAGGGCATGTGTTACTTACCATATGAGCCAATTTAAATAACCCCATTTTTTCCACAATTTTTACTTTATCAAAAAAATAATAGTGGACATCCATTAAGACTGCAAACACGGAATATATTATATTATACACAATACGCATGCGCAATTGGTGTGCAATTTGAGAAAAAGGGAATTTCGTAAATATTGAGAAAGCGTCTGCAGTGGGATTCCGAGCACACGAATCCGAACGGACCTTTCTTTTTATCCTACGGTGTTAAAAAGTGTTCTGCAATTGGCTGTTCATTTTACCTGGAGTGACGTGTCACTGCACAACCCTGACCATGATTGCGTTTTGCGTTGTCTCATAATGAAAGTGAAAGAGTCAAAAGTATACTTCCGTCTCTTTCTCTCTCATTATGATGCAACGCAAAGCGTAAAATGAACAGCCAATTGCAGAACACTTTTAGATTTATCTTCTCAAAGATTTTCTGTCATTGGTTCTTCGTTTTGCGCTTTGCATTTTGCGCCTGCATGGGATTCCACCCTTAGGTAAATTGTGTTAAAAACTTCAAGAGCTATGTCAATGCACAACCCTGTGTTTGTTTTACATATGTAGTAGTTTGTTTATTGTTTTCTCTTGCGATGATACTACCACTGATACTACTACCAACCACTAAAATGTTCGGATGTTCATGTTGTAATGCGCAGATTTTAGTTTTAGTTTGCTAAATTTCTGTGAATTGTGCGATTTGTGCTCAGAGTAATTAAGAGCATTAAAAGTCTTTTTTTAAAAGACTTAAGAAAAGAATCGAATTCATGAATGATGACTTATTATAGTAGTGAAATGTTAAGATTGGACAACTTGCCTGATGATGTGCTAGAGGAAATTCTTACTAACCTCTCCTATGATGAAATTGCCAAAAGCAGAATTGTAAGAAGGATTATATTATTACAAATAAATACTATCTCTGCCTATGTTTAAGATATTTTTTGATTATTTATTTTCCCGCCTAGGTTTTTCACAATAAACCCAAAATTGATAGTTGAACATCAAAAGTAGACGACTGTTTTCTATATATAAACTTTACTTTAGTTTTTCTGTAGTAGATTAGTTTATCTATTTTATGCTTTTATTTCCAATTCGAATGAACTTGAATTCAATTATTTAAAAAAAATTCAAACAGTTACATTTTTCACAGAGATCTTACGATTTCTTACATAACTTATATTTTTTGCTCTGTTTACTTTTACGTTCAGGGTCATCTTTTGTTGCGAATATCAGTCACGAGCTTTTTTTTCCTCTTTAATGATATTTATATTAATTAGCAAAAAATTCAATTCTATTCAAACTTTATTTTCAATTTTCATTCTAGGTTTGCAAACAGTTTGATCGCATTTGTAAGAAACTATTAAATCGAGGATTTAATTTAATGGAAAAATATCACGCGCAATGTTTGCGAGCAGTAAAAAGCCAACTTCCACGCAGAGAATCAGAAAGAAGAAGTCATCCCTTGGCGCGTCATTGCGATATTTTAACAGCAATTGAAACCCGAATTTCTATGTTGTCCATGACTTTCATTAAATATATAGATCTGAATCTATGTTGTTTCATCCCTGGAAAAGTAGGTTCTTTATTAATATATTTATATCTTGAAATTTCTATAGGGTGGTCACAGGACGAAAAACTAAATGTTTTACGAGATTTGAGTGACCGCGCCCTGATTTACAAATTTTTTAAAAACGATTAAATTTATTAAAATACTTGTTGTTAATTTTAGGTGATCGATGAAATTTTTCGAGTACTGAGGCAAATTAGTTTTACGACAACGCCTCCGCGAGCCCACGAAATTTTACAAGAGCTTCGAGACATTAGTAGCATGGCAATGGAGCATTTCGACGAGAAAATCTTGCCAGACTTGAAGCACAGTATCTGTTCATCAGTAAGCAACGTAAGTTCTTACGAAATTCCTTCTACAAGTCTAAAAATAGCGCACCACCCAGGCTCAAGTAGTGCAGTCCTGTCTCACGGTTTCAGCAGTGACAAACTGCACCAAATTTTTAAGAAGATTTACAGTCGCACCAGAAAAAATAAAACATCTGTAGTATCTGTGAAAGGTCAGATAAGAAAATTGAAGCAGAGAATGAAAAGACAGGGTCTGCAGATGCAACTTCAGAGTACAAAATTGCAAGAGCAAGCGAAGAAAATTAGCGATCAGGATACACAAATTGCAGAGATGAGAAAACATTTGGAAGAATGGGAGCAAAAAATCGGAGACCTAACTGCAGAATTAAGTCGAGCTAGAGAAGAAGATAACATTGAAGGCTGTAAGCGAAAACATATTGAAGTTATTGGGCGAGAATCAGATTCTAGTAATTCGAAGGAATTTCAGGCAAAAAAACGAAAATTAATTATCGAAAGGAAATCGTCGAATGATGCAAAGGACATGAAATTCAAGATATTCATGTCCTCTCTCCTTGCAGAGGAATCTTCTCAATAATACATTTCTCATTTTTCGTTATATTCATTGGTGACAATTGTCACTATCTCATTCACTAACCCAAGTTGCTTTCTAGCTTGTTTGATTCTTCATTTTGAAAGTTTTGTTCTTAATATTTTCCACAATTTCTGCATATTTTTATATTAATCTGTTTTTATATATATATATAATGAAAAGAATTCAGAACAGTTAATTTGAAGTCTCTTAGAATTGGGGAAACTTTTCTTAAATTAGTTGGGAAATTTTTTTTTGTAGTAAGTATTGGACATGCTAAACTTGGTAAAAAAGTAAGATAATACTCATGAGTCTATATTAATAATAATAATTTAATAATACATGCATAAAAGGCTGATTCATGTGATACTGCAATCATTTAAAACTATTTAAAAATATCATTTAAAGGTAAACTGAGGTAAAGTTTCTAATCGATAAATTGTAAAAAAGGAACCAAAAAATGCAAGATAAGTGTTATAATTCGTGGAAATAACTAATATTTAGATGAGTTAAGTTTGCTTGATATTCACTAAGATAATAATAAATAAAGTCACTGTAAACACTCCGAAATTATTAAATCGTTTGTATATACTTTTTGTAACCATAAACTATACCATGCTCTAAGAGAAATAAATAGGATTTTGTTCCAGCGAAGTAAGAATTTAATCAATGCAAGGTAACTGTCCCAAACTTGGCCACCCAAGGTACCATTTATAAATTAATTATTTGAGCTCTTCAACAAAAGTAAAAAATCATTAATTTCAACGAAATATATAACAGACTTTTGCCACCACTGGTATACCATTACCGCGACTAGGACAGTTATCTTGCCATTAATATTTTCTTACCTAGTATGTAAAAAAAATGTATATTTGCATAGAATTTTTATAGAAATTCTAGTGAATAAAGAAGCAAATGATGTTTTTAAATTTGCTTTAAGAATTACATGTGAATTTTATTTGTTTATTAAAAAAAAATAATAATACAGACATCCGTGTTTATTTTCTTTAAGTCTGAACACTATTATTTTTTTCAAAAAGTAAAAATTGTGAGGAAAAGACCAGCAGATTATGTATCTAAATTTGCTCAGATGATAAGTAATACTCGTCTTTAAATATTTAAAGAATAAACTTTATAGACAGAAATTTAATAAAATCAATCTTTATTTTAACTTTGCTTACCACAAGTTTTACGAGCATGGTTTGCATTACTTTTTAGAAGTTGAGGTATAGAATTTGAAATTATAATATAACCGGCCAATTCAATTAAGGTAAATCTGTAACGATAGACAATAATAATTAAAATAAAGGCATTTTTTAAAAACAGAAAAAGATGTTTGTAAATCTTGGTGAATATTCTTACCGTAAAAAGTCGACTCTGATGGAATAGAAAATTCATTTGTAGATTTTGCTTGATCGAGTTCCAAGCTTTCCGATATCGTTTGGTTTAACACATCACGAATTATATCCTTATTTTCTGAAATTAGAATATATAAAAAGTTTTTCGAAATATTTACTGTTTACAATAAATTTACTCAGTAATTAAAATTACCGTCTGGCATAACGTAAAACATAATTTGGCCAACTATAGCCTCGATGATATTTTTGTAATCTCTCTCGCCGAGAATTTCCTCCTTTTCAGTGGTTGAAACTGGAATCTAAAAATGCAAATTTATTTAATTAAAAATAGATTTCATTGTTGAACGATCCAATTGTCTAATTAGTTTCTTAGCCTTAAAACCTATTCGGAAAAAATAAAACTTTTTCATTTCGTTTTCGAAATCAAGAGCTTACCATTATTACGAAATACTACTTTTCAATCTGACTCAAAATGAATTGAACTGTATTTTACCAATTCTTCTTCTCCGTTTTTCTCTTTAGATATCATCATAGCTTTGGATTCTTCTTCAGAGGGAAGATGCAAAATTTCTTTATAAATTGATGCATGTGCTGTTCCTAAATATTCTCGTTGTTTATCTCGTAATTTTTTTCTCACAATTTCTTTTTCCACTTCGGGTAGAACAAAATTGTAGACCATATCAGAAACCATTTCTTCCTCATCCAATTCTGCAGCACTGAAAATACAATTTTGAAATTAAATTAAATTTATGAAATGAACGAGTTCAATTAATGAAATGATATTCCCTGATTTCAAACTAATTGTTCAAATTTATGTAACTCTTTAGTAGAATCTTATTTTTCCAATTAATGAAATCTAACATACTTTTCAGCAGTATATTTAGAAACAATGTCTATTTTATCAGCTAGAGTCATAACATATTCTTTAGCTTCTTTTTCGGAAACCCAATCAATTCCTTCTTTGACAATATCTTCAAGATATGCTTCAACAGAATCCTGATTCACTTTCAACATTTGTCTGAAGATTTCATCTAATTCTCTTCGTCGTTTACGCTCAATTTGTCTTCTTCCAGTTTCAGCGGCATCTCTTCCTGCCCTTTCCCTTTCAGCAAGTAATGCAAAAGCATGAGATTTTCGTTCATATTGAAGTCTTAACAACTCCTGATAAAAAAGATTAATAACATAGAATATTTTGAAAAAAAAATTGAATAAATGAAAATTCCCCAAGAAAAATACATTTTGAAACAGACTTTGCTCAAGTAATTCAGCATTCCAGAAACCGTCATTCCTTCTAAGGAATTTAGGATTTCATTTAAGCGATTCTCCCGCTTTATTTTGAAATTTTGCTCTAGATGCAAACATAAAATTTTTATTCTTTCCTTTTCAATAGGTTTTTTGTCACGATTCTGCAGGGCGTGAGTTGAGCGAAGTTCTTCGATTAAGTTTCTGCACCTTTCTCTACCATCGTACGTCTAAGAGAAACAAATAGAATTTTAGTGATATTTTGATTAGAAGATTAATTAGTTGAAGACTATTTTCATTATATTATTTGATAAAATTTAATTACTATGAACTGCATAGCTCTGCCTCTGATTATTTGTTGAATTAAAACAGCAGATTGATCCATAAAGTTTTTGATATTTTGCTCTCCAACTCTGAAAGGCGTCGATGGAACATTCTGTGGTTCTGATTTCCGTTCCAAAAGACAAGCCGGCTTAATTGACTCTAAATTTAATCTTATATTTCGCAATTCCGTATAGAGTTCTTTTAATTTCTGATCAGTCCACCTACTATAAGTCTCTCGAATGCACAAATCTTCAGGTTTGAACTTCTGTTTTATTGTCTTGAATTCCTTGATTGTAGATAAGTCACTTGGACTTGTGTCTATCTTTTCGGCTCCTGATGACAATCTTCTATAAATAATGTGAATAGACTTTTGGAGGTACATACTATTGAAAAATTATTTTAGAAAATATGTATTAGAAAAGTAAATTGTAAAAATTGAAACTTGAAAATGTTTTAGAACTCGGAACTAAGCTTGTGAGATTAACATTGTAATTTAGTTGTAACTCAAATTAATTTGAATATTCCGATCTGAATTCAATTCCAAATAATTTTTTATAGTTTGTGATCATATTATATAGGAAGATTAAAAAAATTTTTTAAGCCTACTATCAACAAAATCCTCTCGAAGAAATTTCTTTTGAAGAAACTCATGACGTCTCTGATGATTTTCGCCTAATCGCATTTGTGGTGCGTACAATTCAGAAGCTCGATCTGCATGTTGTTTTATAATATCTTGGCGTTTATATTTTCCAGTTTTGCGGCGATGCTTCATGGTCAATTTGCGAAGCTCTCGTCCAAACTTTTGCCTTATATTTTCTATTTCATTATCACGTCGCTGACCCAAATTGCTACCAAGTTTTCTGAAACGGTCTCTTCTATTCTCATTCCACACGTGAGTTCGAGTTTCCATTTCTTTCTGGGATAGATCCATTCGCATATTCATTATGAATTCAATCTCCTAAAGAAAATATTTTTTATTCTGGGTCATCTTCAGTCTTATGCGTTATTTTCTTTGGAAATATATATCAAATTAACTAAATAAAACTCACAGCTTCTCTAAAGGACCAATTATCAGCTTCCAAAGCTGCTATGATGCTTGTTCGAAGTTTAATATTAGCTTCAGAATCCATTGGAGGAAGAATTGATTCCCAGGCTTTTCTAATTCTCATCCTGTTAATTATTTCCACTTCGTGCATCCCAACTGACAATTCTTCTTTCCATGTTAAATGTGCCAATGTCAACACTTCCGGATTGTGACCTTAAAAAATAAAAATTTATGAAATTGTTGAGACATTTTAAATAACAAAAAAATAACAATTATTAATAAATAAATTAATACCTGGAGCTATTTTATAAGGCGGTTCCCATGGAGAAGTTTGGGTTTCATTTTCTCTATAATCCGTTTGAGTTCCTCTATTTTGAACAAATTCCAATCTGGATGGTAACATAAAAGTCGATTGTCTTCCAGCATTTCGAAACGCATCTTCTACAGTTTGTTGTTGTAATTGACTTGGTAATTTCAATTTTGGAATTTCCATATCCAAAAATGGCATTAAAGGTCTTCGATAAAATTTCTGAACATCTCCTGATTTTTGTCTGAACAACTGATTCTGAGAAAAAAAAATTAATTCTTTTTGTCAAATATCATGCACAAATAAAAAGAAATTATATAATACAATAGTTTTAATTAAACAGCCACCCAAATAATAACTACAATTACGTATTGTGTATATTACAAACCTGAATTTCATAACTGTAATAAATGTAAATACATATAGAAACATAGAACTTAATATGTACCTATAAGAATCTAAGATTACAGAAATCATAAATTAACGTATCAATAATCAAAAACTTAACTTCATGTAATACATATTTTTTTATTGATTGTGAAACAAAGACGACAAGAAGGAATAAATTGCTGACTGTACGCAATATGTGCTGGCTATATAATACAAATATTTTATGTCAAGTTTAGAAAATAAAATCACAAGATAAATAAAACAAAATTGCTTTCATTGGAAATCGGTGTGTCGATAGAAAGTCTAGACTCTTGTTTATATGTACTTATTCTGGAAAATAAATACATATATGATATAAAATTATAGAATATATACATGGGCTATTAACCTTGTGCAATTGTATAGACTGGATCGAATTTGCCATTTTTGAAATCCCTCTCTCTCTCTCTCTCTCTATCTATATATATATAAACAAAAATAATCACTAACGTATTTGCAAGACTTTGATGAAAATTACAAATTATAATTCTCATTCACAAAACTGGGATATATAAATTATGTACATACATTGGTGGTGGTTATGTATAATAATTACTTCATGAGAGACAAATGTGAAATGTCCACTTAAAATCAAAACAGCTGCTAATCGAAATAGCCTGTCAATTAAAATTTGAAATAATTGCTCAGATTAAAATAATATTAAGCAGAAGAGGAGCAGCAGTAGCAGCAGCATATTATTCAACAACGACAACTAAACTAAACGGACTTCGACGTACGTATGTATGTATACTTGATTGTACTATATATAGAAGAAGTATTAAGTGATATTATAATATTGATTTAACAACGTTTCAAAGTCGTTGATGTATTTAAATTACATATATTTCTTTTGTACTTTGGATCGAACAGTTTTTATAATAATATAAAAAAAATTATTTAAATTTCTTATAGTATTTAAATCTAGGAACACTGGAAATTTATTATATTATTTTTTACTCGAGTACTTTCATAGAAAAGTTATGAACACATCAATTTCTGTGTTTAGCTGCAAATCAGAGTTACTAAAAATTAAGATCCAATTTTAAAAATTATTTCCGGAATTTTTAGAATATTAACATTTTTTTTTGTTTAAATTTAAAGATTTATCACAAACTGTTTAAATTGCATTGTTTTCAAAATTATACATACATATAGCAACCCAGATAAACTTTGAAACCCCATTCAATTAATTTTAATTTTGAGTTTAAGATTAGAGCATTGCTTTGAAATTGAGGCATTTTTGTTTGAGTTAACAATTTTTTGATTACGTCAGACTTTTATTATATCTTAAGTTTCGTGACTTATTTAATTCCTTTATTTCTTATTTTTTTAAAGACACTTATTAAATATTACAGATTTAATTGCGGACAAATCACATTTATCTGCAGTCTCCACATTTAGAACTAAAAGGCCTTACGAATAAATGAAAATTTCAACTTCCGAATAAATAAATTTTTACTAGGAAGATATGTTTACATTTAAAAATAATTACTTGCATTACAATAATTTTTATATCAATTTTACCGTTTAAAAATTATTCTTAAGGCCCTTCGGAATTATTGTCTCTCGAGGAGCCTAGCTTATACGTAGGAACAATTTATTACTTGAGTAACCACAATTAATTTTTAACGAGCGATAGAATATCATTAGGTCTGAAATGAAAAATATTTGAAAATAACTCAACTCAAAGCTGCAACACATAAAAAGCTTCATATAGTATTGTATTGAAATTTTGGAAATAGCCTTAAGAAAATTTGAAGAAAATTTGTAGAATTATGAATTTTAAACCATTTCAAACCATATGAATAAAGTTTTATATAATTCAAGTTATCGAACTTGAAATCATTCAACTATTCGTTCTGTATCTGTATTTTTTCGTTACCCAATCTATTAGTACTTTCATCCCTATAAATATTCTTCAAAATTCTGAGCATTCTTTTCAAGAATTTTTGAAACGTAATGGTCTAAAATAACCATTCCCATCCGAACCAAGATGTGCTGACCAACTTTGATGAGCAGAAATATCTTTACATACTTGCCCAGGTGTTATATCTTCCGGACAAACACACTGAAGTTGCATTCTATATACCGTCATTTGTCCGAGAGCAATTTTAACATTTTCTCTATCCATGGCTTCTTCAAGAATTTGATAATTAACACCTCGTTCAGCGAGACATTTCTTAACATTAATATTGTACTCTGCGAGTTGAATTTTTCTTCCTAGGATTTCTTCTTTTCTTCTAATACAGTCCAGGTCTTGCTGGAGGAGAACAATTGGAGTTTCGGTTGCTGGAAGCCAATAAGTCGAAAATAAAAGATCCATCGAACGCTTTTTCGAAGACTGCAAAGAAGGAAGTAAAATTCCAGTCGGTGGTTGTCTCTGAACTCCTGTGACGACATTTCTGAAATCTTTTCCTGATAAACGTTTCTGAATTCTCTTTGTTCGAGAGAATTGCTTCTCCTCTTCTTGTTTTTCACATTTAAAAACGATTTTCTCCTTTTTCAGTGATTTCTTGCTTGGAATCTTTTCTTTCAACTTCTTCCTTAGTTTAATTGTTTTTTTATTACCATTCAACAAAACGACAGGTATTTCCTTCTGACCTAAATTCTCCTTTGACACAATCTTCGTTAGTAAAGTTTTTTCGGTTTGTCTAGTCTCCCTTTTCCTTTCAGAATCAGAAATTTCCTGCGAATCGTCAGTAAAGTCCACGTCATCAGACATGCTAAAATAATCAGAATCATCTTCAAGGGAATTCGACCTGTTAACAGGTTCCAAAGAATAATATCTTTTTGTTTGACCATTAGTGTAATCCATACTAGGATCGAGTTTATTTTGCACGTCGTTGGTATCGTTCTTAACCTTTAGAATTTTATCACTACGCTGAGCACGAACTTCGGTTTGTGGCAAATTTAAATGCTCGTCGTCGTCGTCGTCGTCGTTTCCTTCATCGTATAAAACATCGTACACTTTTTTTGGGTGCGCCGCTTCCCATTTATTCAAACCTCTCAACTCCTCTGCAATGTTCATTTCATCAGGAACTTTGTCCTCAAAGTCTAAAATCGGCGAATCCTCGTTTTTAAAATCATCAATATTGTACTTATCATTCCTTTCTTTAAAAAAGTCATCAGCATCAATCTCAAATTTGTTCTCCACTTCTTCACTTTTCCTATGTTTAGGTGATCGCTCTGAAATATCTTCGTTTTCAATCAAGGAATTATCCAAGGTATGATGTTGGATATAGTTTTCGGCAGCTTCTCGAGGATCGAAGGTATTATTAAATTCTAGTTTTTTCCAGTCTTCAGAAAAATATAATGGAAGACCGGGAGGGCCGACGTGTTGGCTAAATGCGTATAAGGAAGAGGTGAGAGTAGAATTGAAACGAAGTTTACAGAGATCGGCTTGCGTTTGCAAATTGATATTTTGACCATTGAAAAATTGGTATATTTCTTTTGATCCTTCGTGTTTTAGACAATCGGCTGACCAATGAAGAAACCAATCATTTCCATATCCTTGGACCGATAGTGACAAGCCAGACATCTGGGCACTCATACTGTCTTCCATTGATTCTTCAAGAATTGGTTTCCCGGTTTTTCCGCTCAGGATTGTTGCTACTGTGTAATAATATACTGGAAAACCTGGTCCCATTTGATGCTTTACCATGAAATCTGGAACGTTGTCGTCGTCGTAATATCCAGGAATCGGAATGCTAATTACTTCGGAATTCGGAACTGTGTAGTTCCAAATTTGTTGAAAAGATATTCCGTCATAGGCTACGATTGTTGAATTAAACATCGCGGCTACAATATCTTCAGTTCCATCGAGAGTAATGTCCACGAGAATTGGAGAAAGCAAGACTCCTTTTCCTGCACTATGATGAAGCTTTTGCAACTTCTGAAAAGAATACAAAAAAAATTTGTTTTAAATGTAAAAAATGTTACATATATATGTATAAGTTAAAATAAAAAATTAAGATACTTACCAACTCTCCTTGTATTAATTTAGTTTGAGCCACAACATAAAGGCCTCCCGATTGCTTTTGACTGTTCGTGACCATAACAAAAATATTTTCGCCATCCGGATGAACAAGAATTTGAGGTGCACCGAATAATTCCTCTGTTTCAGGTAAAGCAGCATTGCGAATAACTTTGCCAGTTTTTCCCGAGATGATCATAACTTCGGAAAGGCGTTTTTCATCTGACTGAATTATGTGAGAAGTGATAACGTCTCCGATTTCATCGTCGTCAATATCGGCGATGAATTTGGCGTCATATATGTCTAGCAAATCTTGGCATTCGGATATTGATAATTCTTTCTCTTTTTGTGGTATTTCCCAGATACTGCTTCCATCTCGACCATTCACTGCGTGCAAGATTCCTCCACGTCCAGAAACAATACAATCTTTGGTGGAATCATCATTTAAATCCAGACTGCAATCAACGGAAAATATTGCGTGTTCAGTCCAATGGGTCCAGATTATTTCGCCTGATTTTCCATCCAGAGCCAGAACTCCCCCAAGACAAGGTTTTTGGTCCTCGAAGTAGAGGGTGCAAAAGTAATCAGGAGCATCCATTGCATCCAATCCTAAAAAGTACATACATTAAAGTTATTTTATAATTTTATGGTAGATGTTTTCTATCCTATTTTTCAGTATAAATATTAAAGTAAAAAGTATAATCACCTTGTTAATGATAATGGAAGGTCAAACATAACAATAAACAACAGAAGGTAATAGATCTGTAAAAAAAAAAAGGAAAAAGGAAACAAGAAAATTAAACAACCAAAATTATAAAAAATAACATGTCAGTTATAATATACATATATATATATATATATATACATATGAACCTGTACTAAATCCAACAATGATATCTTCGACATTATCCCCATTTACATCATTGCTTCTCAATGGTGCTTCCGATGTAAATTTGGGAAGAGTCTTAGTCCAAACGATTTTAGAATCGAGATAAGTGCAAGGAATGATTTCTGTTTTGTTCATAAGAGATTTTACGTCATTAATCGATAGCCATTTTCTTAAGACTGTTAATGGCATTGGGAACAAATTAGCTGTTAAAGCACAAAGAACAATTAGCCCTAGCAAAATGAACAGTGCTATCAATCCGTAACAAAAAGGAGCAAATAGAGCTTTGTATGGCAGACTGACTTTTTCTGTCACATGGACACCTTTGAATTTTCTCCGTGGTGCCATTAATGGTCTTTTCATACCACATTCATCGTCTATTTTCAAAATTCCATTTTTTCCATCACGAATGAAAACCTCATCGTCGATATCGCTCAAATCTTCGTCATCAAAACTGTCTCGGACTGCCAATCGTGGCATTTTATTATGCATGCTTGATATTTTCTGTAAAACAATAGATTCTTATAATTTGATGATTTTCAATATTTTATAAGTAAGATTTATCTACTTATATGTATTATTAAAATTCTTAAAAATTGACAAGTTCGCACTTTTTGACACATCATAATAAAAATAAATGCTTATTGCTTACATAAATAACGGTAGAAATGGTAGAAATACTAACAACATTTAAAAAGGAGTTTATATTACATCGTATTATATGTATACAGATAAACGTACGAAAGGTTAGGTCAATAATGAACTGCAGACCCTGCAGACTTTATACATATAAAACTCTTTATTAATCATTGTGATTGACAGTAAATAATAAAAGAACTCACGCTTTATTTTTAACTCACTATTTTCCTAAAGCTGATACTTTATTCACTACATTCTAATTATTTATTATTTCAATGACACGTCGCAATAATTTTAAGCAAACAGTGCAAACAGTCGATAAGATAACGAAGATAACGTTATCATTAAAACTACATATATATGTAACATCAGGGGCGGCAGGGTGGTTGTGCACGTAATATACCTTAGGTAAATTACATGAGGCTGTCTTACGTAATTTACGTACGTATATTACGTCGAAAACATCAAATTCATATGGAGTGGGGGGTTTTCTACGTACAATACGTAATTTACAAATGTAAAAAACCATACAAATATACGTAAAAATCCAAAAGTTACGCGTAACTGACCAACCCTGTCAAGACGCGTTCAGATTTCCCATCCGGGTGCACCTTGGGTACTGTGTCCTTTTCTTACAAGTCGAAATTGCAATATATTAGAAAAGGACGCAGTACCAGAGGTCAGGGTTGCACGGTTACGCGTAACTCGGACTTTGATATGTATAATACGTATTTTACGTATTACTCGTAAAAATATAATAAATGTATAAAATGGCGGATTTAAAATGTGGGTGGGGGGAAAAGAGCATAACATAACCTCAATTATTCAAGAATTAGGTTATGTTTACTTTCTAAATATGAAGCGCAGTCGCCATCTTGAAAGCGTAAATTACATGTAAAAAACTAGGGACGTAAATTACGTCAAAAACCTCATGTAATTTAAACTAAGGTATATTACGGGTGCAACCCTGCCCGAGGTGCACCCGAGTGGAAAATCTGAACGCGCCATCAGGGAGTGATCACAGGGATATTCCTTGTACATATGTACAGTACATAGTATAGTAAGATTCATGTATGCTTTCCCCTCACACATGTCAACCCAACCCTGGTTTCCATTAGATTCAAATGGAAATCAGGGTTGGGTTGACATGTCCATGAAGGAAGACATACATTGGCATACATGAATCATATACTGTACAGTAAGCCTCTTTTACACATCGACATATAGAAATGGACTGCGGGACGCTGTAGAAAACCGCGTAATAATGCATCAGAGAGAGAGAGAGAGAGAAAGAGAGAAGTTGCAACGGTGGGTAATTTTATCTCTTTCTAGCCGAAGCTAATTGGTTGAGCTCCAACAAGCTCCATCCACCGAAAATGCTCTCAACCAATTAAGTTCGGCTAGAAAGAGGCAAAATTACCCACCGTTGCAACTTATTCTCTCTCTGACGCATTATTACGCGCTTTTCTACAGCGTCCCGCAGTCCATTTCTACATGTCGATGCTTTTCAGTGTAAATTATACTGACCTCTGTCGGGTACATACCTAACATATTACATATATACAAACCATCCCCTTCAAAGAATTATTCGCTATAAAAATTTCCCTGAAAGTCTATAGATTCTATGAAAATTGCCAATCATATTTGTGTAAAAAGTTCAGAATACAGAAAGAAAAACCAATTTTTTATAAAAGACCTATAAGCACAGGGTTTGAAAAACATTTCTGACGCCCCTGACCCCTGTGAACATTTCTCGTGCATGCAGAAGTGGGAAATTTGAAAACTTAGTAAAAAAATGGATTCTAACCATGAAATTTATAAATATTTAAACATAAAATGATTTTACATTTTATAAAAATTCTCATATAATTTAAATTATTAAGCTTCTAGTATTTGAAAAAAAAAATATAGTAAATTTTAGGTTAGGTTCACATGTTTTTGACTGTACATACATGTATATTTCTTACATATATGTTTTTCTATGATATCTACAGTTTCTACATTCAAAAATGGCTTCGCGACGTGGCGCCTCCATTTCCACGTAATTATATTGCTGTGTAGTCTATATATATATATATATATATATATATATA
>UCOH01006190.1:0-15430 GCA_900474275.1 Synergus japonicus
GCTCATGGCTTCTGGGTTTGAGCGGACAGAGCCGTCGTCTTTACGGGGGGGACTATTGAAGAAGCTAGTCCCGGTCCCAGAAGGTTAGGCGAGCAAAATCATGTGGGCTGGAGGACGGGGCGCCGAGAGTTGGTGGCATAACAGATCGTACCTGGCCGGAGATGCCGGACAGTGACGATTGTGAATGCGGGTTTGCCAGATTTCGAGGCAACGCGGGATGCGATGTGGCAGCGCCGAAGTATGTAAAAGAAATGCGTGCGCAGTGTGGGAAGGGAGAAAAGGGCCCGACAGAACGAACCAAATCTTGGTAGAGTGTAGTCATACGACGAGTCTTTCTTCAAATTTCGTTTTTTATAACTTTGTTACTGAACAATAAAATTATAATCCCAAGATCCTGCATATTTTGAGTTCACTCAACCTCACGAAAATAACAAGTAAAATGTCTCAATTTTGGGATTTTGACCCTACTTGCTATCGATATTAGTAATTTTTCTAACACAGAGTTTCTCAGTGTAAGGTGATAAATTGTATATCCATGTGAGAATGAAGTATAAAGTTCACTATACGGTTCACGAAACTTTTTCTGCTTCTTTCACCAGGTACAATTGTTTCGTGATAGCATTTAAAATCCAATACCTGTACTTTACGCAAGTTAAGTAAAAGATTCGCTTTTGATATTGGTCGTTTTTTAATTTTTACAGTCCTTCCAGGTGGCAGTGGAGAAAGCGCAAAAGAAAGGTGCTAATAAAGGAAGACGTGAGCCGTTAAGAAGCACGAAGTATCGATAATTGTCTGAAGAAACTTTGACCCTGCAGGTGTAAGTATATGAGAATGTAATTATCTTTGTGTGCGGATAAGTAAAAATTAATTTCGCATAAATCAGGAGAAGCTTGAAATGTTTGAAGAACGACTTCTGCATCATATGAAGAATAGTCAGGCGACTCGAAAAAAACTGAGAAATAATCATTTCCAAAGTGTATATACACAACGTAATTAAATATGTCTAACACCGCTAAAATAAACACTGTACACTGTCACAGGTGTTTAACCTTGGGTAGGAAGGAGGCGTTATCTCTGCGTAACGTGATGTAACTTTGCGCTTTATGCGAATAGGTACGCATGTACCTCGCAGTCAACGGTTAGCTAATAAATTTCCGATTTTTCGTCGCGTTCTCTCTCTGCGTTTCCACCACTATTTTCCGAGCCGTCGACATTTTTCCGCCACTTGTGAAAAAGTGCCGATTACATGGATAATAAATTAACGCACACGACCTTATCGAGCCTTATAATTCATCATGTTCTTACGTCTACGATTACCCTTTAGACGCGCGTTTCGAGTCTTGATCTCATAAAACTCTAACGGCACTTGTTCACTGGCCAATGTACCTGGGAAATGAATATTCCAAGTACCATTTCAGTATATAAGACCATCTTCAATTCAACTTTTAGAGTTGAAGAGAGAGATTGAGTTGCGATTACTTATTCTTAAACAGATATTTTAAAGAAAGATTTACCTTTTGGGGAGCAACCGGACACAGTAAGATAAAAAACTGTAAAGTTACGAAATATTGACGGAAGTCCAGGTGGGCATGCACACTGATAGACTTTCTTTATCAATAAATAGTAAAAATGTATCAAACTTTAGTATTCTAGAATATCAAAACACTGAAAAAGTGACTTTGTTTCAAAAATTGATATAGTGGTTTTCAATCGTTTGAATACGACATTAATATAAATGATTCCAGAAACTTAACGCCTATTATATAACTTATACATATCTAACATATCCATATATACGGTCGCACGTGCGCGTAACGCAGAAATAATACATAGCTAAGTATATCCGAAAATCTGTTTTATAGTAAATGTAAAATATAATGCTACTTCTGAGAAAAAAGTCCATGCGATCCTATTGAGAAAAATAAAAAGTAACGTTTCGGTAAAATTCGAGATGATTCGGGTATACTGAGGCCACTAAGGGCATACATATATATACAGAATGAAACGATACTATACGAAAAATCAAGATTTCTATACAAAGGAGCGCAGGTTAGCTCGCATGTTCATATTCATAATGTAAATTTCTCGAATATAAGTTTTACAGATTATGATATTCATTTTCTCGTTTTTGAATACGATTAATTTCTGAAATATAGATTCGTAATATTTCGTATTCCAAATACCAATTTTTAGACTAAACTTATTAAAGACTGGTATTGTAATATGAATAATTAGAAAAGTTTGACATTTTGCAGTATTTTGATACAGAGTATACTAAACTTTCATACATTTTTGTCATTTATTGAAAAAGAAAGTCTATCAGTGCAGTGAAGCTTGGCAATAACGCCAAAGAGCGCTTCAACCAGCACTTGAGGCGGGAAAATAACGAGCCCATGGCCCCGCAAAGGACAGCAGCTACCATTATCTCCAAAGACAGAAATCCCTATGCGCAATGCGTTGGCTATTTCAGTTCATTAGGTTTCTCGGTATATCCACTAAAATATTGATCGGGTACCAGTTGTTCTTGTAGTAGAAAGATACAGATAGATACAAGCTCTCTGGTTCTGCGCTGATG
Source organism: Synergus japonicus (assembly GCA_900474275.1). Classification (NCBI taxonomy): domain Eukaryota; kingdom Metazoa; phylum Arthropoda; class Insecta; order Hymenoptera; family Cynipidae; genus Synergus; species Synergus japonicus. The sequence goes on from UCOH01006190.1 coordinate 2,576, forward strand.
TCGGACGCGTACGAATTTGTTATGGTGAATAGCACGTCTAAAGAGCTACCGGTGGTTTTATTAGATGCAGCCGCTTATGGTGTTAAGAAGTCTGCTAACGCAATCTCGTGAGGTCGAAAGCGTGCCTAAGATATTCCATTTGGCTAACGAGGTGTGCAATATGGGGGCAGGGTAATTAATTAATGTGAGTAACGCGCTGTAATCGATGGAATTTACTTAATAAGTACCAATGAGTGTGTGGGGAAGAACGCCTTTCGAGGAATAAATGAAAATGAGCCTAGGCGAGATTGTAAATTATGAGGTATTGCTCCAGTTGGGGAAAGTCAAGGAAGTATATCGATACTCGAGTTACATACATATATGGAGAGATTAAGTCAAATTTCGAGAGACTATGATCTGTGCAGATATGTTATGAGGTTACCTTGATACTCAAAGAGCCCTCGCGTGAGTACATCCAGGTTGAACTCACCTGAAACAAAAGAAAAAAAGACACACTTCTCAGAGTTGGCGAAAAATATTTGCATCTTCAGTAAGAAAAGTTTTGAATATAATTAAAGAATTTGCGAATGCGATAAGTGACTTGGAGCACGGAAGGAGGGTAAAGGTCGTGCAAAACGTTTTAATCACGTCATGAATAGTTATAGAAATCTCGTACTCGTGATAGCAAGGAATCATGTGTTAATCCATTTCGACCTTCGCCCATAACCAGCACGTAGGTATTAGGCCATGACCGTGGCCGCCGTTATAATCTCTATGGAATACATTATCCGGAAGATTAGTGTGCGAAAGGGAGGACGAGTACTCGGCATGATCGAAGGAAAATGCACATGTACATGAACACTGAACAAGTCTAAGAATTACCAGCGAATGCTTCCCAGGACGTGGGCGAAGTGTGAATAACGTTAGCGCGTTCTTGCATTTCGTTTCATTTCATCTGCAGACCGACCGCAAAACGTTATAAGCTTTATGAGTGGCGGCACAACGCTGTGTTCAAGTGCAAGTTAAACAACTATTCATAAATATCATAACGCCGCGTTACGAAGGCTGCACGCGGCGTTCCGGGCTGAGACTTCAGTAAATCGTCGACGAGTCGACCATGTCGACAGTAACAGCATATGCTTTAGTACTAACAACGACGTATTTCCCCTTGTCAAAGAGGCCCCAAATTTAGAGCAGCTTCAGGAAATTTAAAATTCATATTCTGTAAAGTCTTCAATTCCAAAATTCAAGTACATAAATAATCAAGTTCTCAGTGTTGTTTCTTTAATAAATCAAAGGAGATTTTCAAACTTGAGTTTTCAACTCGGATCACACGCTGCTTAAATTTAATTTATCAGTAAATTTTCTAGTGCCGTTGAAGGCACTGAAAACTTAAAACCAATTTTTAGTGCATGAAACAAGTTTCCCTCTGGAGTAAGATTCGACTGCCAAGCACACATTTGCATATGGATGACTGGTTTTTAAGCTACTCAACTAATTACTGAAAAATATGTCCTTTCTCGCTCGCAAAGCATTCTCTGAGTCTTCTTTATGTGAAAGGAGTAATATTGGCAATAGTTTCCAGTTAAACTGACATTGTCATTTATAATAATGATCAGATTATTAATCCGCCATTGACGCCTCGGGCACAAACAACTGTCGTGCTGAAAGTTAATAAGCGATCATGCGTTATTATTCTGGGAGGGCACATCACATCATATTAAACGCGTGAATCGTGAATGAAGAGGGCGGAGCACTGTATTCATAAAAATGCTGTTTGATTTATGGGATTTTGCTTGTTCGCCTCTGTTTTCGTTCTTCTGTGCAGAGGCATATGTTGTGCATCTTATTGCTGAGAGACATACTTCCGGCATTTTGATTCAACAAGTATATTTTTACTTATTCACTTTTTCGTGTCATTCGATTGTTGGGTAAATATTTGAAACGTGGGAAAATGAAGGTAGAAACTGACATTGCCTTTTACAGTAAATAAACTTATACCGGAGGAAATAAGTAATGTCGTAGCCTTGAGCGAGACACTGTTGCGCAAAGTGACTATCACACCGCTTACACTGTACCAAGTACCCTTTCGATGTTCCCTCAACGAACACTGTCTCTCTCTTTTTTTTTTTGCATTTCTTATGTACGGTCTCTAGAAACCTCTTTACATATTATTCTTATGTTTCCTTAAACAAAATTAATGCAGCAAGTACGTCGTTCTCATAATTGAACAGTTAGAAATTAAACGGTGATTTAATTTAACTTGAATAGTTTAAAATTTATACTACTCTAATTGATATGCTTCATCTGAATCGACTTTTAAATTTCCAGTATTCAGTCAGCATTAAACTCTGAATAAGAGAATAATAATGCAAGTGAGTCAGTATTTTAAAACTGTTTTTACTTTAAAATACGATCAATACAAAAATACGTTCACCTGAACATTCATAACTTTTTAGTCATTACATAAATAAAAATATCTCAGGTGATTTCGAAATATTTGAAGGGATTTTCTACTGCGGAATGTTAAGTAAGATTTCTTGAAATCCTTAACACCTTAAGGCAATAAAAGAGTCCTCTTAAACCCTTCCCCTGCCTTAAATGCGTTATGTATAATATAAGGACGATCCATTACATTGATTAACGGATCGATATTACTTTGAGGTAATTGCGTCGGTGGATAAATTACGGAAGCGATGTAAGTGGTACTGTAAACTCTGTTCGGCCCTTGAATCCATGCGGGACGTGTTCGATCCGATGGTATAATAAAAAATGTGCATATTTCGCCCATAAGGTGGTCGGGACACATTGCATGTGATTATTTAAACGCAGTATCCACTCCCGGGGTGTGCTTATATCCTCGCGTATCGTAAAGAGGTAATGACGTCACTTAGCCTTATTTGCATGGATCGCTTATATTATTCTCATATACGACACGCTTTCGACGGTTAACGCATTGTGGCACATAATAATCAATAAAAGTGCCCATCGGTTGTTATGGAATCTCCAGAGACAGTGCTAAAGTACTTTCTTATATGAAAAAAATAGAGGCCTAACAATTATTTTAATAAGTATGATTTACATGTGTAAATGCCAATTGCAAACATAAGAGAGTGAGAGATGATTGAAACTGGATTTTGCAGAAAAAAATATAGACTTTCACGATTTATGATAGAATTACCAGTACTCCAGTACGGATCAGTACGAATCCTATAATTATCATCAATTTCTTTTTTATGATTTCGAGATACTCTTTCTTTTTAAGGTCAAACTGTGATTTTTCATTCGCATTGAAATTGTTGAGAAATTGTATTTTTGAGAATTTCTTATTATTATTATAATCACAGGAGCTGCAGAATCACCATAAAAGTTTCTTGGGCAAGAGTGGAATGCCGTCTCGAACGTGTGGTCAATGATCATTCGTAAAGTGTCCCTTTCAAAACCGAAGGCGGCAAGAAAGGGATGGAAACTAGAGCATTCTACTTCTACGAAAATTACTTTTTAGTACTTGCCACAGATTCCAGACTTCTGTCTTCGACTGCAGAAGGACAGTGAAAGGGAAAAGCAAGATAAATGAAAATGTAAAGAAGGAAACATCAGAAAAGTAAATAATTGTCTTGTGTAAGGAAAGGGTATTTTATAAATTGCACATCAAGTGGACTTTCAATCAATATCTGATTTGTGCACCCGTTCGCGGATACATCCATCAGTTCATGGCGAGTGGGCAGCACTGAGTGAATTTTAAAACAAAATATGGTAGGTACTCTACTGTAACGTGACATATGGAAATAAAATGGAATTAAATAGGTGTGGGATTTAGTCTCTATTGAATAACTTAGTTTTTAGTAGAATGGCATATGCCATTTATGATAGGATATTCCAAAACGAATAATATCAACCCAATTGATCAATTTTAATCTCTTCTTGTCTCAGATCCGAGCATGAATCCTTTCATTAATACACATAAACAATTTTCATCTTCCAACTCGATAGAGTCATAATTCAACGACCTGTCTTCTTCCCAATTTCAATTCTGGTATCTTGTTTGATGAAGTACATTTATATGTAGATATCTTAAACTGCTTTTTCTTTTTTATTTAGAACAGGAAATGGGGAATTGTGAAAGGGATTGGACCTGAATGGGCGGTCGTGTATGTCATGCATATTCACGAAGAGGCCTCCATCGGCTCCATCTATCAAGTGCGCCAAATCAGTAACGACTTGCCACCGACTTGGCAACTTATAAGTCTGTTCGGGCACTTGCATGTAGACACCATGGTGGTGCATTCTGCGAATTCTCACGGCACTGATTCGAAAGTATAGCCACGGATCTGTGGAGCGAAGCGAAGCGAGCCGCGAATGAAGTGGAGTCATCTTGCGAAATCAGAGTACCCCGTGGACGGCAGCCATATATTTGAATACGGGGTTTCATTGCAAATCCACCTCCTGGTGGCATTGATACGCGCTGCACGACGCAAAGCGCATTTGCCTTCAACCGCGGCGCCTCTCAGATCCCATCGAAAAATCTCATAATTTATGTACAGTTAAGAAATACCCCAGCATCAATCTCCTCTAGAAAAAGTTGCATCAATTGCTTAAAGATTATAGAAAAGCGAGACTGATCTTTGGAGTCCAGAGATTTTAGTTTAGGAACTGTAACATAATGTCGGTAGTTTTTTGTGGAGAATTTTACCCCCTCCCCGACCCCATATCTAGTGTCCAAAATGTATATTTTGAAATACTTTAAATGCAGGAGATTCAATAAATGCAGTCGAATTTGTAATTAGAAAGCTACAATCGATTACTCTGGGGTTCTCATTTATCTTTGAAATGCGTCGATGTGGTTAATGCAAGGTTCGTCGCTAACCCGGGGTGTACTGTACCAGAAATTTAGAGAATTTCAATGAACCAGACTGCTCGGTCTCTGTTAGTAACGTAACATACCACAAACTCGAAGAGAAGTTCATTCGAGTGCTTCGGAGTTTAACCTCAGGTATTATGCAAATTAATGATAATTTAAATCAAATAGATCCTTCAGATTTTGCTTTGTTTCAACGGTTTATTATTTTTCTCGTGCCTCGTAAGAAGCTCTTTTCCTCTCAGTTACATAATCAATTATTTAAAATTAAGATTTCACTAACAGATGTAGAAACTTGAAAAAAATTGATATAAAATATTGGATCTGCTATGCATCATTACAAAATTCGAATGATATAATTTATGATTACAATTCAGATACTTCTGTGAATGTGTTTAATTATGTAATCCTGAAACACGGAGTCATGTAGTTACATGAAAAGTTCCACGATTCTCGTGATTCGGCTTCACTTTTCTATCATGTTTTTCAACATATTATATGTATAGTATAGACGTCAATGGAGAAGATTATTTAAGCTTGAAAGTAAACTGAAATCAGTTTACTACTATTCTGCACCTGCATCTGAAATAAAATTCATAAAAACTCTTGTTTTTACTTTTATTTCAGATACGAAAAAGTGACTGGTGACTTATCCGAACTGTAGACATGTCTTTTACCATTGCAGTATCTAACATTTTAAGCACTATAAGTTAGGAAAGAAAAGGAGACACGATACGAAGTGGATGTGAAAAGTGAGAGTGATCTCGAGAAGTAGCTGAGTCCTTAATAAATTTTACCCACATTCGTAAGATTGCGCAACGGTAAGTTTACTGTGCCTAATCGCATTATCCATCCTGTTAAGAACTGTTATGCAGTTAGAATTGAGTCGTCGCACGTCTGGCTGCTGTGCTGGCAAATCGTCGACTCAATAATAAATAAGTTTCCGCGGTTTTCAGTGTAAATGCAAAATTGCGCTTAATTTATGCTGGCAAGCAACACGCCTGGCATTAGGACCCCCGCGGCGAAGTTACAACGGCTTCATAAAGTGTGCATGCCTAGCACTGCCACCTCGACATTCAGTTAAGTATATTCAGTCAAATAATAGTAACTTACTGCAACTTACATCTTCGTGGTATGTATCTATTTTATGCCTAAGTTACTTAAAGAATGATACTTTTTGCAGAATATAATCTAAGTTCAACTGAGGGATTAATAACCAGTCGACTTTTCAGTATATACCATATATCAGACTTCAAAGATTTCATGGTCAGAACCGCCGAAAGCTTTTCTGATCCCAAGATTCTATATTAACACGAGTCCCCTCTCCCTCTCCCTTTCTCTTCATAGGTACTACATTTTTTGGAAGCAACAAGTGGATTTCTTTCTGTCGCTTTATTATCGTTATTATTTCTTTTATGTTTTAGGATGGCTCTTTCGTAAAAATAATGTTCAATCTGATAAATTTAGAGCAGTTGCAAAGGAAAGGTCATACCATTTCTTGAGGAAGCTATTCAAACATATATCTGTTTGCAGTAATGAAGATCTAGGCAAGAAGTAGCAGGCGTCTGAAGAAAAGAATGTCAGACTAAGCTAGAATGAGAAAGCGGGAAGCTGTGTGCAATTTACGAGCAATAAGCCTGCTGATCTTGGAAGACGTCGTTATAGGATTGGCTATGCACGGTCGCGACCTAGCGTCTATATACGTCTAACTCGACGACCCACTCAAGGTACACCTTTGCGATGCAACCTCTTGGTGCACCTTGATGCACCGACCCGTATTATACCAGAATGCGGAGCGGGTTCCGCAAGAAGACATGGAAATAGTCGCGATAAATCGTCGACCACGAACTATTCCATTATAAGCAGCATGCAGAACATGGCGACGTGGCTTTGTGTACCCTACCTGCAGCGGATACCTACAACGATCGAGTAGTTCTTCCTGCTGGATCAGCAGTATCTTTCGAGCTACGTCGATACTAGCCTACCTCATCCATCTCTCTGTGCGCGCGACGCTTTGCTGCCGTGTTGTCGAGTGTCCAACCTGCAGTCCATGTAAGAATGGTCGCTCAAACACTAGATATCTACTTACTGTTCTGAATAACCTGCTGGCTAAGGCTCATGTTGCTTTATTCATAGGTCGTTTGGAAAAAGTTGCAGGCATTCGAAAATACGTGGAGAATTAATTAGCTGTCGAGCCTCATTGTGAGATGCTATACTGTTAGCAATCCATGATTAATTATCCTATCTTAAAAAAGTGGTGTCACGAAATGTCTTGAAAATCTTGCATACATGTTGCAAACCTGCACTGAGAAAAATGTTTGGTGCGGACAATAAAAAATTTTCTTGCTATAGAAGCAACAAAGATTTTTGGTTGTGCCAACCAAATTTTTGTTGAACCAACCAAAGTTTTGTTAATTCAACCAAAACTGAAATTTTGTTGGTTCAACCAAAATTTTGTTGAAAGAACCAAGATTTGGTTGGCACAACCAAACAATTTTTGTTGCTTCTATAGCAACAAAAAGTTTTGTTGTCCGCACCAAACATTTTTCTGAGTGTGATTGGCTTTTTAATGATTTGAAGTTGAAAGAAGGAAAAAAAACTAATAGTGCAAAAAAATGTCAAGAAAAACCTTCGAAATTGCTTAAAGTGCGTTAATATTTCTTAAAACTCCCAAAAACCTCTTGAAATCCGTTAAAAATCCACAAAAAACGATTAAAATCATAAATTTCTTGAGATCCAAGTTAAAACTCGTAAAAAGCTCTACAGAACTTAATGCACATGAAATCTTTACGTATTTTAAGAAGTTTTAAAGATTTTTAAAATCTTAAGAAATTTAGATTTTTTAAGGAATTTTAAAGAATTTAAAAAAATTTTGATATTTAAGAGTAATTTTAAAGGATTTTAAGAGGTTGTGAGGAATTTTAAGTGATTACAAGAGATTTGTATAATATTTAAAAGATTTAGTTGAATTTTAAAAGGACTTGATGAAATTTTAAGAGCTTTTTAAGACAGTTTTGGGAATTCAAAGAATTTTAAGGAATTTTAAAGTTCCTCGTGGAATTTTAAAGGATTTGACAAATTTTTTATGATTTTCTTTTGAATCAACAAACCTTCATTGATTTTTTAATAACTTGAAGTTGTAAGAAAGTAAATAAATAATCGTGCGCATAGCGCACGTGTTGGTCTGCTAGTGTATGTAAAAGTTGTAAGATGCATTCATTATAATACTTGAAAGTCTCTTGAAATATTTTTAAATACCGGTCAACATGGGTTAAATTTCTTGTAGTAGAGTATTATACATATATTAGTTTGGATAAAAATGCGAACAACTTAATTAAAAAGCAATTAAGGTCACGGCGAGGAAAGGGTCCCTAGACGTTAGACAATTACACCGTGCAACTAATGAACCATAACTTGACGAAATCCATCTTAAATCGCGTCAACGTCGGTCGGGAGAACAACCCAGGAGGTCGATCGACGCGTCTAAGCAACTCAGGATTCTAAGATCTAAGGTATAGGCACTTAACTACCTAGTCGAGTATTTAGTAGTATATATATATATATGGCTTCGAATCTCTATACCTAGACAAGCGCGAGGTATGCCTGTTATTACCTGCACAGATTGATGGAATCAAGCAACCAGTCATTTCGTGGAGAATCAGTGAGAATTAATATCGAGCTATTAATTTCCCCCCGCTTAGAGGCAGAATAAGCTCCATGGGTTCGAGCAAACACTCCGCGATTCACGAGGAGTTTCGCCTCCACTAGTGCAGCCATCTACGTGATTTAGACAAGTTTTTCTGCCGGCAGCATGTAAGAGCCGTGCTGAACTCTGTGAACCTTTCAGGTGGGCGCTCTTGCCGTGCCGCTTGATGAACATCGGAAATCAGTCAGTCGGTGTGAATTAATGCCCGTGCATTAATTATACCATCGGATGTTCTAGGGTGGTCAATGGTGATTGAGAAGAGGGCACGCACGCCGGTCAAGAGATGAACGGAAGGTCGATGGGAAAATCGAGTGACGTACCACGATTTAATACATTCCCAATCGAATATCCAATACCCATGTACATACCTAATATATACTTATGGACTCATATATTTCGCGTAAATGGCTTTGCTGCAACTCAAGCTATAATTCAATTTTAAATTAGAATATCCGGTTAAAGTCTCGTGACTAATATCGATTTTAGTATTGCGCGGTGAAACGTAAAGAGATTTTCTATGCTTTCTGCACTTCTTTTTTAATTCAGATATGCTTTCGAGAACTCGAGCAGAAATTGACCCAATTGGGCCCTAGTACAATTTCCACCCGGGAAACTTCCGGAAGCCTCTCAATTAAGCTTTACTTAATTTCATACTCATAGGTTCACGGTCCATAGACCGTGAACGTTGGTAAAGCTGGTGCATTTGAATACAGTCGCCGACTCGGCGTCGATCGTTATCCCGTAGAAAGTGCGGGCGATTTTACCAGGATTTAATTGCTTCAGAGGCAAAGCGGGAATCTACATACGGGGGATACCGATATTGATACATTTTTCCAGTTGGCGTATCTTGATCTGTTTGCACGAGCACAAAAAAGGCACCTGTGACGGTGTAGAATACAGAATTCAATGGTTGTGCTTCATGGCAATATAATTATAACAAAAATTGTAAAAAAATTTTAAGGAATCTAAAGGGATTTTTGAAAGGGGGATAAAATAATTTAATTATCTGAAATGAAAGTTGGGCGTTTGCAAATCCTTAAAATATACTGTGACTTCATCATGACCGATTGAGCGCTACATGTTAGAGATTTTATCTATTTTATTACCGTCGATGCTCGACCCGATCACCACAACCTGTTAAAGTGCAGTCCCTTTCTTTTGCTCTCATTTCCCCTCCCTCTTCCACTCTCTCTCTCTCTCTCTTTCTCTCTCTCTCTCCCTATGTATAATCAAGTTTGATTGCGAAATTTAATCTTAATTCAATATTTTTATTAAGTTTAATTGGCCCGCTACATTGTTTCAAGGATGAAAATGGGAATGAGAATATTAGTCACAGGATATTCTAATTTAACAATGAATAATTATCTATAATCTTAAATCAATTACAATGCGATTCTAGGGAAGAATACCTAGTTAGCAGAGATAGTTAATTATAATGATTAAAAATAAATTGTCATGACTTCCTGACTTTTCGCTGTAAACTATCCAACAAGAATTTTATACATTATCAAACATATAATAGCGGAAATCACATATATCAGTGCATTCAAACGTAAAATCAGATAATTATTAGTTTCTTATCTGAAATCGGATTCAATGAGTGTTGATACTTAATTAATTAGTCAGACATTAAGTGACTTAGCTGCACCACTGGAGTAGAATATCGCATGTTTATAATGGAATCGAATTCTTTCACAATATATATTGAATTTGAAAGTCGTGAACTCTGTATGCAATTCAAGTATGCGAAAATACTCGCCCACATTCAATCAATTAATCGATTCTGCGTCAAACGTCAACACCATATATATTGGATTGATATCAGCTCTTGCAATGTTTATAAAGGCTCTTGAATTCGAGTTGAATCAGGAAAAAAGTGACTGAGTGATCTAATGTTCGATCTAATGGAAAATAGAAAGTGTTACCAAGATCGGAATAAGACATTTAGCACGTTTTTTCGTTCGCTCGTGTGCACCTTATTTTGATAGCTAAATATTCAATTTGATTTATTGTGAAATTGGTTTTGCAATTAACGCCTCGATTAAGGAATCCAGAGACCGGTTTCTGGGTAAGAACCCGAAGATCGTACAAGTGCCAATCGGCTGGAACTTGACGACCGAAGAATCGCGTCCGCAATTAACGCAATTCAATTACGACGATTAAAGATACTCTGAAATTACCTTTAAAAGACACGAGAAAATTCCTAAATGTTTATAACTCACATTACGATACGCATTTGGTACTTAAGGCGTCGTTTATTACAAATAAAGGTTCTTGCAGTTAAATAAAAAGTAATGAGAGTTTTATATTCTTGGGAAAATTATGCAAGGACATTATTATGTAAAAGCGTCTATAAAATTAAAATAAAAACTACAGTTACAATAGACTAAGAGATAATATAATGTAAAAGAGGCACGAGGATCTGATTCCCAGTGTTTGTTTTGTAAGAAACAATAAACATCGAACTAACGTAACCCACTCTTTTCCATCATCTAGTTTATCGTCCATTTCTCTAACGCAAATAAATTTTTACGTGTACAGACTTCGTAACAAAAGAGAACAAGACTCGAGTCTGAAGAAATTGGAATTTAGCATTGCAATAACGCCTCCGCTTAGGATGGGGCTAAATATGGAGAATGAAACAGTTTAAATGCATCTGAATCTAAAATCTTTCCGAGATAAAAAAAGATTGAGAACTTAATGTGGAAAATTTCTACACAACATTCTTTCTTAAGAATAAGATTGTTTACAAATGAGTGACGTTAACATGATATTAAGAATGACCAATCAAGAAAAGATTTTTACTCCACGCTTCAGATACAATACCTTCATTCAGCCAAGAATTGCCGAACCGGTGAAACAATTGCCGAGTCTTAAGTGTTCGAAGTAAGTTCGATTGAGCAATGCTCTTATTGTTTAACATAAAAGAAGATGACTCACCAATAAGGAATCATTCACGAAAGATTGTCGAAGTGTATGATAGCTGAGTTGCTTACCTGAAACAAAACAAAGGTACCGTGTTACTAAATATTGACAGCTTGGATTATACTTGTATTCTTTGGTCATGTTCAACATTGTTACGTATTATTTTATGTTTGACATACTATATCATACTTTGTGTCAACAGGATGAGAAAGTACGTTATTGATTCACTAGCAGTTTACCGGATTTTCTTCAATTTTATAGACACTAATATAATGTCTTAATACAGATTTAATAATGAAACTTTTCAATTTAAAAGAAAAACGCTACACTCCTCGGTAAAGGATACAGTATTTCAAGGGATCTTCTCCTTAAAATTTACATAAAATGATAAGATTTGAAAATAATCGTAGGTAAGTACCAACTGGCTGTTTAAATCGATGATCATAATCGGAGCGACATCACGCTCCTCGCCTCGTTAGCAACGGCAATACCGGCATATCGCCGTAACCGAGAAGGTGTTTCCTACCTTCCTGATAGAGAATCTTCTTGTTCGGTCACTTGTTTTCCGCCGATTACATCGCTATGTAAATTTATTGTTCCTACGTGTAGCACGACTGTTTTTTTCTCGAGCAACTCGCGCTGTGGGACGATTATACCATCTGGACTTTCTCAAGTGACGGAATTCGAGATTCTCAGGATGCATGAATTTTGACACCAGTAGGCATTCATAAAAACTTAAGTGTAGAGTTAAAAATAAATAAAAGAGAGAAAACAGAGTTGGTGCTTCTCATATCTGGGTGTTTAGCGATTTTTGTTCAAACTGAAAAACTTGACAATTGTAGGGATCCCAGACATATGCGAGGAATTTCCATGGAAAGTTTAAATGCCATTCACATGTTAATTTTAACTAGAATTTAAAAAAAAAGCAAAGCATTATGTTGCAAAACATTAAATTAAACTATCGTTAGCTCTCTGATGGGAAAGTCCTTGACGAAGAAATAGAGTCCATTCTTGGTTAGCGCACGCAAAGAATAGTTGCAAATCGTTTGCGAGTAAGCAACGACATAATAATTATCAGATCAATACTCCATGGATTATTAACGATGCACAACTCTCGTTAGATCTACAAAGATTCATGGACTAATGTCTCGATGCATACACGAGATACATGTATTTTTCTCGGAAAAGCTGGCTTGCACACAAAAGTTACAACTTTGAAAATGTCCTATTAATTACGATAATTGATTTGCACAATGTTCTAATGAAAGCCGCTTTAGATACGTGAATAATTGCACAATTTGTCTGCATGACAATTTGACATACCATATATTCGGAACACGCACATACAAAGGCATTCAAATATATATATATATATATATATATATAT